>VZTJ01005664.1:346316-472219 GCA_013397795.1 Orthonyx spaldingii | reverse complement strand
CCCCGCCGGCAGCGCCGCCCCCGCCGGCCCCGCGCCCTGGCACGGCCCTGCCTGGCCCCAGCCCAGCGCGGGACACGGTCGGGGCCGCTCTCTCCGCTCCCGCTGCGTCTGCTGTGCGCCCCTGCCCCGCGAGTGCCGGCCCGCACGGGCCCCGGGGACGGGTGTGGAAGAGCATCCCGACCCCGGGCTGCATCGAGGATCAACAAGCTGTTGGATCCCAGAGGGGCAGCCCAGTGGTTTGAAGTAGTTTGGTGATATACTCCTGCCCATCATTCAGCATTTCTTTTCCAGGTGAAGGGACAGAATGACTTTTGAGTCCTGGCCTCAGTGATTGCTGTGTTCAGGAGACAGACTAGTGGGAACACTTTGACTTTAGGAATTGTATGACCAGACAATGAGCGCATGACTTTCATATGTAAGGAGGTGTTACCAAAACAAGGAGCTGGTGTCCCTCACCACCTTCACCAAAACTTAAGGAGTTCCCACACTTGAAAGAGGTGTGCAAGCCTGTCTAGCACAGACAAAGCAGTATTTAAGACCTCTGGAGCCATTCCCTAATTATTTATTTACAGGTTGTACCTAGGTGATGTTCTTCATGTCCGCCCCTACACATCCATGAAAGCTCTGGAGGAACACCAGATCTGTGCCACATGGGCCCTGCCCTTCTGTGAAAGAATGCATATGAGAAAAACATTAGTAACACAGAAGTGTTAGTTTCCATCAGGCTGGATGCCTGGCTGACATGGGTCCGAGGCTGATAGGTGCAAAAGGGAGGGCAGCTTCCCTAGTTCTTTGTAAATAACAGACACCTACACTAGAGACCAGTATGGCTTATGGATGCCAGCAGTCACAGGCAGAGGCTCCTTGCTGTCATACTCAAGGCCCTTGTCCCCTCTGCCACTGCCATGTTCAGAATCTGGGGCCAGCTTGTCATCTTGATGCTTTTCCAAGACATCGTGGGCTGTTTGTACTGTGGGCACAGCAGTACCCATGACCAATTCATCTATTTTGTGGTAAGAGACCTCATCCACTCTCTTCCCTCAGATGTTTCTTGCTTGCCTTATCCCCATGCCCGTGTACAAGCTTGTGTTTGCAAAGCTCATTCAGCCAGGAGACAAGTCTGGGCTTAAATGTATCCCCTAGGTTCCAATGCTTTAACAGGTAGCCTCTTTTGAGGGTCACTGAACAGCAGCAGATTTTTGTGAATGAACAAGGCAGGAAGTGTCTGTGTTGCCCATTCACACACAAAGTTTAGGCAAACACCTCCACACTTCACAGAAAGGACTTTCACCTTTCAGTTATGTGCGAATAAGACAGAAATTTTAAAAATCAACCCTGCTGTTGTCTGCCTTCCCGAACACAGCAAAGGATGAAAAGATGCTTTCCTTTTTAAATTGTATCCCAGAAAGGCACTATCTGGGGACATCTGAAAGGAACATCTTTGGTAGTTTCCCATCCTCCCTCTGACAACATGTTTGGGAAACTGAGCAGCTCAGCCATGAACCAATGTGTATCTCACTTTATGATGATGCAGTTTGATTGCTGTCAGTGAATTAGTTCATATATATGTATATATATATATATGTCTGGAGACACACACGTATGTGTATTTTCTGTATATTTTTTTCCAATTTAAAATAAGGGCCCATAGAAGAGAGATGTTTAAGAAATTTTGCAACTTAACTGCCATAGAGTAGACAATACCTGTTTTAGCTAAAGAAGTTCACGAAAAAAATTAATAACTATACCATGGACAGAGTACATAATAGCAAATGTCAACTCTAAGAGGGTTTAAATCTAACAGAATCAATATTTTTCAAAGTGTACCACCTCTGGGCCATTGTTTATATGACTATAATATTTCTGTTTATAGCATGAAAAATTTCCCACCATTCATGGCCAATGTATTGTGACTCCTCAAACATGAATCATTTACAAACTTTGATGATTCTCCAACCAATCTATCTCCTATGACTGACTTTAGAAACATTACAATGCTATATGAATGAACTTTGCCTTTAACCAAATCTACAGTTAAGTCTGGAAAACTGCATTAATAAAGCAGTGATCTTGTGGCTTATATCCACCAGTGATCTCCCAGGCTTCACAAAAAAATTCTTGTGTTTAACTTACACCAAAAAAATGGAGTAGAAGTGTAAGTGTTGTTAGTCCTTATGCTGGTCATGGTAGAAGAGATGATGCACAAAGTGGGTGTGAACACAGCCCCCAGTAGATCATTGTGTTGCCATCATGTATATTCACCCATTAAAATTTTCCTACTATTAAATTATTAAAATGGGGATCTTTTTAGCTGTTTACGTGTCAATAGCTTTTGATGTTATTTCCTAAATAATGAGTCTGAAGAGGGGAAAAAAATGTTCTTCTGTAAAGCATAAAACAGTGTGGTGCCCAGTGGAGGCATGCAAAAATGAAATTAAATGAAAAGCAATCTAAAGTTTAAGCACAAATTGCATCCAAATTAGTCATTTTGAGGTCTCCACAACATTCCTGTTTAGCTTCAGGCAATCAAAAATTGTGTCATCTTCCTCCCACACTGTGAAAGTTCTCGATGCCTTTCTTTGTCTCAGAATTCTGTGGTTTCAAATTAAGTTTCTGGTTATTTTACAAGCAAGTTGCATTAGCCAAGGCTATGTAGACAGAAAATTGTTTTCTTGTGGAAACTCTCAGTAGGTACACTGATATTACCTAAATATATTGAAGATTCAAATTTTACTGACTGGGATTATGAAAGTACCTTCCAAAATCTATACACCTGAAACAGGCATCACATTCTGTAGCCCTTGTTCTTCCTGAGCAAGGAAGAATTTTAATTTTTCCATTTTCTTTTCCTCAGTGAAGTTTTAAAGGACAGAATAGACAGAATCATAGCTGTGCTGTGTCAGCTGAAAAGTTTGGAAAATATAAAATGTACATTACTAAACAGTTCATTATTATGTAGGCCTGCTGCTGCAATGACTTGCACACTAGTAGCTTTACTCGGGAGAATTCCATGGGGTGCATATTGGTGTGGATATAGTGTTTGCAGGGCATCATCCTGAGGATGTGCACCACGGAGGTTGCATGACTCAGCACTGGAGAAACCAAAGGAAGATCAATTCTCCCAAGTCCAAATTAACCAGCCACAAATTCCTCTTTTTTCCTCACAGCTGCAACACAGGGCCCTCTCCCATGTCCTTCAGTGCGGGACAAATGGAGCAGAGGAAATAGAGGTCATGAACCAACATCTTTTAAATTCATATAATGTTATGCATAATGGTTAAAAATACACATATTTAGATAATTTCCAATCAGTAGTGTTCAGATAATGTAATTTGATTGAGTTACACCAACTTCTATATTTGTTACTAGCGATCTCATGCAAAATAGTGACATTTCTATATATTGTAGACAATTATGCTGATATTCCTTATCTGTGACCCTGAGATTAGCTCAGCTGATGAGAGGATGATGCTAATAATGCCCAGGTTTCAGGTTCAATCCCAGTATGGGCTATTTGCTTAAGAGTGGGACTTGATAATCCTTGTGGATTCCTTCCAACTCAGATTATTCTGTGCTTCAAGATGAAGAATACTTTTTGCCAGCTTCAAACATAATTTCTAGTTCTCAGGTTTTTCTGGCCTGAAGTTTCAGTGAAATTCTGTGCCTGTTATTACTTTTATCCACCCCTACAATCAGCCACTAAATACAAGGAAGTCAGCCAGGAACCAATAAGCTCAGAGATAAACATAGATGCTGAGCCAGCTCAGTTTACACCTGTGTATGATAGATAATTCTCATGGGATCAGCCCCACTCTGGTAAGTAGCAATACTTCTTTATACCTCAGCAGATGTCCCATACATAAAGTGTACTTATGGTTCTGATAATCATATGTTTGTCTGTAAATGGCAAAATTTAGTAAGAGATTAGGCTATGTTTAGGATACCAAGGTGACACCTCACACTGTAATGAGTTGCATTATGGACAACGTCAGGATGTTCAAAGGTATCACGAACGAGTTCTTTAAGGTTACCTAAAGAATCACCGGTAAAGGAATCAGCAAAAACAGATTTCATATAAAAGCAACAGCGCAAGAAGGGGGTCAGATGCACCACCTCAGCAGGAAATGCTAATAAATACAGGTTCTATAGTAATCACACTATGCAGAATTTATGCCTTAGAAAACTAGAAATGCAAGACACTTACTTATGCTGTCAGCAACCACATCACACTCTTAAACCATCTTTGCAAGAGCAGGTTGTATTTTAAGGGACAGAAATTCAACAACCTTATGGCAGACCAATGTTTCTGTATTTTCCATCACCTCCCCAATAAACATAGTTTGGTTTACCATAGTGTCATAGTCAAGATTCTGAAATGAATTCTGCATTGTTATGGTGAGCAGGGACTGGGGCTGGTAAAAGAGAAACTAGAGCTAATGCATGAGAAGAAACGATTGGAAAATAGTAGTTGGAGCCCAGGATTTGCAAAACAGAAGTTTCCACAATCCCTGTCATTCAAGCCATTGCTTAAAAAAAGCCTGATTGAAAAGCTGTATTTCCACAGTTTAAGTGACAGCTCTTCGTAGTTTAATGACGCTAATGTAGGCACTCCAGGCTAGTGATACAAACACTTAAATTGGCTGTCCACTTTAGGAACCCTATCTCTTCATGTAAACACTGAGCAGAGACTTCTCCATGAACATTTAAACTAGGTCTTTATACATCATTAATAATACAAATCTGGAATGAAATTACATAATGTCAGTAGCTCTCATATATGAAATAGGTCTTTAGAAAAGGGGGAGTGCATTTGATTTTCAGTTACTAGTCATTAACACAGAAGACAAGAGCATTTAAAATGTACAGAAACTTGTAAGCTTGGAAAAAAGACATTTATTGGACTTGTAAGATTTTACAGAAATATTACAGATTTCTATCCAGTCCAAAAAAAAAAAAAAAAAAAAAAGAAAAAAAAAAGGCTCCCTGTTTTTTCAGTGCATAGTGCTATGTTAGATCAGTAGGCACTTCTACACCTTTAGACCTTTTTTAGACATTAAATTGATAGAGGGCAGGCTGGACACTAGAATAGATATAGATTGGATATTAGGAAGAAATACTGCAGTGTGAGGATAGTGAGACACTGAAAGAGGTTGCCCAGAGAAGGTGTGGATGCCTCATTCCTGGAAGGGTTCCAGGCCAGGTTGGATGGGACTGTGAGTGACCCAGTCACATGGAAGGTGTCCCTGCCCATGGCAGGAAGGTTGGAACTAGATGATTCAAGTCCCTTCCAATTCAAACCATTCTATGATTTTCAGAGTACCACACTGAGCATGACTCAAGATACAGAATCTGTTCCCACTATATAATTTACATTTAGTTGGATTGTACAGAAAGTTCTCCTGGATAAAATCACTCTGATTTGCCATGAGAAAATAAAGAAGAAAAGGATGAATGTAGGATCAATCACAGATGAAAGGCTACACGTAGCAGACTAGTACTCTTGTGCACTGTGTGGGAACTTGCTAATTCAACAGCTGTCCTGTAACTCAGGCATCATGTAAACTGCATCATGAGCTATTTTCTTCTCTTGTGAATTAATATAATCCATATTGATCAGCTCAGAACTGAATTTAGAAGTGCTGTAGGCAAAAAATAGTTTTAAATAAATTTGCACTGGCTAACACTCAAGACTTTTTCTGTGATGAGATCATTATCTTACAACAGCTTGATAACATGCAGCTCCAAAAATCTGATTTTGACTTTGTAAGTTATGTCATAATCATTCTAGGAAGCACCTCTATGGAGAAGTACTTCATTTGAGCAGTGATTTCATTGTTGCTTTGGATATAATAGGAACAAGACGAAAAACCAGTCCCGCCTCAAAATGTTGCCCTGCCAACGGTTCCCAACAGGTATGGCTGGTGACTTCTGTACAAAAAAGCAACAGGACATAAGGTGAGCCTAGGATTTCTGATCTAGCACATTCAAGACGCACTGAAATAACAAACATTCTTCAGATAGTAATGTATATTAGAATTGCATTTAAATATTAGTTTCTTTTTGCTCTTCATTAATAGATGATTCTCAATATGGAAAGGCTATAACTTTAATAATTGACTGGCTGCCATTGTTGCTGCCAGCAGAAGACTGGAGGCATAGGAAGGCAGCTGGCTGATCGGGCAATTCCTGTAAGAGTCTGCTCAAGAGATGAACTCTTGAGTGAAAAGTCATTTTATAAATGGTTGCTAATGAAGAAAGAACACAGTGCAAAAACAATGATCAAGAGTAGCAGGTAATGAGCAGAAACTGCAGGGAAATTTCATGGAAGCAATTTTTTTTCCAGAGGCAAAGCATGAGTGATTGTCAATGTAATCAGAAAACACATGAAGGACTTCAAGGTGCAAAAGTTTCACAGAAATGTCACTGGCCAGCTAAGTGAGGAAATATGTTTCTTAGCTGGTTCCAACCCATGTGGTAGAGGTGCAGTAGACTTCAGAGCCATCCGACAGTAGAACAGCCGATGCTGAGGATGGTCACCTTGCAGGAAAAGAAATTTTGGGGTTACTGGAGAGCTGGCAGCAGTTTTTAGAAGTAACTGGTCAACCCCAGATCTCCTGGGTTTCCTGGAGCACTTCTCTCCAGACATCTATGGCTTTGAAGTAGCAGAGCAGTTGGACTGGCTACTAACCCACACAAAAGAAGTGGTCAGGTGGTTGAATTGAAGAAATTGTGCCTAATACTAATCCTCTGCCACTGCAGGCAAGAAGAGAAGTACTGCTTACTTTTTGTGCTTTATTTCACAGTAAATTATTTTATGCTGTTATCGTATTAAGGCCTCTAATCAAGGTGTTTTGGTAACGGATTTGATCCAAGTCATGGGAATCCTCAGGACTCTAAAAGAGTATGGGGGTTTCAGGATAATACTCAAGGGTTCAATGTCAGTAGGAAGAAGTGTGACCTCCTGAAGCAATGGCCTTGCGTGCAGGGTGACTGGAGAACATTCTGTCACTGCATTCATTCTGAGCAAGGGCTCATAACAGAGTTAGAAAGATGAACATCAAGTATCAAGAATCAACATGCAAGTACATCTGTAAGACTCTGAACCACTCCTTGAAACTGGGACTGCTTTTTTGCAGAATTTAGTCAAGCTAGATGAAGGATTGAGCTCCAAGGGAAAGAAATGACCACAAGTAAGTGAAGCTAAAGAAAAAGGCATCATGATGACAGTGTACAACATGGTTGGTGGTTCAGAGCTTCTTAAAAAGACAGAACTCAAAAGCAGCATGAGAATCAAAAAAATCTAGGAACCAACTCAACTGAAATGTCCATAGCAAACAGTGAAAGGAAATTAATAGAGCAATTACTTTGTCTGTCTCCTCCAAGTATAATGAAGAGCTGGACACATATGACGAGGAGCAGCAGTAAAGTATAACTTATGGAATATTGCTGGAACAAAGCAGCCCCCTCCCCCCCGTTGGATGCCCTAGCATATCACATAGTAATTAAAAAGAAATTCTATTTCAAGTTAGAGGATGGCTTGAAGCAGTGATCACCACCATCTTCCACACTTATAACTGTATCAAACATCTAATAGAGACATGAAGGTACGTAAAGATTTCTGCTTACAAAAGTCTTCATTCACAAAAAGATCAAGATGATCCATCTTCTTATACAAGAGATACTTTGGGAAAAAAGATAAGGAACAGAATGTATTCACAGTTTTACCTTATTGAATATATGGCTATCCTTCAAGTTGAATTATCATAGAAAGATGGAAGGGGAAATAAAAACATCTGTTATGATAACCTGTGAATTGTTTCAGTGGTGCAGAATTCCATTTAAACTCTTGAATGCACCAGGGACATTTCAGATGTTTGTGAAGAGTATAACCCAAGTTCCAAGGATCAAAAAACATCCTCACATCTTTAAATGACTTCATCTGTTCCCATAAAACATGGGTGGAACATCTGGTAGAAGTGGAAAGTACTCCAAATCCTTTTAAGAGCCAGGGTTTAAATTTGTGAGAAATAATGCTCATTTACAAAGGATCACACCATTTTCCTCTGACAAAAAGTCAGTGTTGGGGGCTGGAACCTTGTGTCCAAAAACATGGATAGTAAAATAATGGAAAGTTCCTACATATGTGAGGAGGGCACAGTGACTTCTAGAGCAAATTCATACAACTTTTTTACAGAGCAGAAAATACAAGCTACTCTTCTAGACTGAGAAATAGTCAAAAGATTAATCCTGAAGAAGGGAATTACTTCTAAATTATGCCATGTCTGACTCATTACAGCTACTTGTCATATACCTCTGATAAGTCAAACTTTTCTAGTAAGCTTGTTCTTTGAAAAAACAAAATTGTGAAGCTCAACAGACACAGAACAAAACTGTTGAAAATCAAAAATTAGAGAACTACATAAGCTCATTTATTTGCCTATTTTAAGATCTTCCATTTTCTGTCATAAATTTACTTACTAAATACAGAACTAACAGACATATGGAGCACAGAATCCAGAGTGACTGCTAGGATGTTCATGAATTCACAAGATGCCTAAATATGTGTCCAAATAACACCACAATGATGGAAAGTGAAAAGTGGTTAGTTATTTAGATTCAGCTGGAGATCTAATGAGAGTAACTTCATCCCTAACTTGGAATGATTCCTAAGAATGACACTTTGTAAAGTGGATTTTCAGGAACACTGGAGAGGGCTCTCACCTGACCAAATCAGATGTGCTACCTGAACAGCTGTACTCTGTTTCCTCTAAAGTCCAGAAAACAAGTGAAAACATTCCGACAATTCTAAGCTAGATCCCATCAGTCTGAGTCCAACCACAGGCTAAGCCTATAATCAAATGCTGAACCTTACCAGGCAGATTGACCATGGCTGCACGTGTCTGGTAACACATGTCAGATGCATGCTATAGAAACTTCTACGTGTACTAGAAAAAAAAAAAAATCAGTTTGAAAAATAAATTTCTGCTGATTATTAAAACAACTGGTGAAAGTCAATTTAAAAGTCAGCCATTACTGTTAATACTTAAAAAAATGATAGCTTAAGGTAAGCTGAGGGTGTGGAAGTCAATGAATCATAAGCAGAGGAAGAGAATATCATTAAGTCATAGTCCCCATCCTAAGTAATTTTTTCCAGGTGTTTCCCTAATTTGCTCTTAAAGGTGTCAAGCAATAAAGAATTCCCATTTTTCCCAGGCAATACCTTATCAACTTTATTTACCAATATTTTAAAAATATTTTCTTCTTATCCTTATTGTTTTATATTTTGTGTTATTCCAACAATTATGTTATTCAATTTGACTTTAAAGAAGATCATCTTTAATATTTTTTCTGTTTCCCGATTTTAAGATCAAATTTTTCAGTTTCCCAATTTTAAATGAAACAGTTTCATTTGCTATGTTCCTTTGCAAATATCAAGCAAATGACCCTTGTTTGCATTTCAAGAGCAACATCTTTCTCATGTTAATTAAGAATTCATAACATTTCAGTTTTTATCATGACCTATGTACCACTTTCATTAAAGAGACAGAAGCCAAAGTGAGTTAAGGCAAAGTCAGACATCACAAAATATTGCACCTGTGCAATAGCCTGTTCAATACCTGAAGTTTATTCTTGATGTAGACACAGAATTTACGTGGACAAAAATCAGTGACAGAACAGCAGTAGGGCTAGGATTTCAAAAAGGGGGATTTTTTTCCCTATCAATAATGTTTAAACTAAAGTTCATCTTCCACTTTCTTTCTTCCCTCTCCATGATTTGGGGTTTTTTTGAGGACATCCCTTCTCTTCTGTGTGTATTATTCTCCTGGTTTTACTTTTGTTCAGTTATTTTTCAAAAACCTGTAAGTTGTGAGCAAATGAGAAAACAGTGTTAAGCAGCATTACATTGCTGCTTAAGTAAACTGCCTGGTTCATGCTCTAGCCTTCCATATAAAAGCTTTATAATTACTAAAGTGTAATCGAAGTTTATGAAGAGTACTCCCATCATATTCTACAATTGATCAAATGAAAATATTATATATTTACTTTCTACTGAAAATTCATATACATCTATAAATTTACAGCAAACAAAATAAAATTCATGATCTTGAGTACAATAGATAAGAGCACTGGGATTATTTAAGGTTTACATTTTGTTACAGTAGATGATTTTATAACAGAAACATAGGCTTTTTATTCATATTCCTTTATTCTAATACTACATATTTAAGCACACAGTTTTTATTAGTCCCCTCTTGCTAACTCCAAGAAAGATGCACTGGAAGTTAATTTTGTACTGAATACTTCTGTTCTTAAAAATCTGTCAACCATTCACTTAATATAATTTAATGAAGACAGCTGTCAAAGTACAAGAAACAGGGGAATAACAATATCAGAAAAAATAGATAATGGAGATTTTTGTGAAAGGATGTTATAAGTTTAAGTTAATCAGAAATGCTCAAGGCAAGCCTAAGATTCAGTGGGTATTTTTAACACAGATACCTGGAAAAACTCCAGGATATCAGACTTTTGGCACCTCCAGAAATAATGATTTTTCCCTTTCAGTCTGCCTAACACATACAAATTCCCACTAAGTAAATGGATTATTCCCCCTTCCCTTTCAAGAGCTAAGAACATAGAGCCAGAAGAACATGAGGGGAAGATAGAAAAAAAATTAGAAAGGAGCACATGAAATGGAATTGCATTTGAGGAGCTGTAGACTCCTGAAATGGCATGATGCCTCTGTGACTCAAGGCTTGCCTTGCTCCCCAACGGCTCACTGAAATGGCTCAATGATTTTCTGACTCCTTTTCAAGTCCGCTGGATCATGAGTGGTTCAGAAAACAGGCACGAATTTTCTTTCCAGTTCTGTAGTTTCAAGTGCTACTGCTCAAAGTATAATCAAGTCCATCCTGTTATTACACAAGGTTCAGCAATAAACTAGTGCAATGAAATTGTGTCTCTAATATAAAACCTGATCCCAGTCTTTGGGAACTTGATTTTTAGAAACTTAAGAAGTGATGCAAGACTAATACTTTCCTTCAAGAGAAGTAGATAATGTTCTTGCAATCATCACTGTTTATTGCCCTTTAACATCTGAGAAAAAGATGGTAGATCACGTTTTGTGACACTGAGCTGGCTTTCCTTGGTAATACATGTACCATAGTAAACTGGCATCAAATAATTAAAAGGATGGTAGTTGAAAAGACAATACTCAGTTGAAGAAACTTTCAAAAAAATGTATTAAGGTGAACCTTACAGAAGAACAAAAGTGAAAATTAGCTTCTTTTTGAAAGGGTGCAATTTTACATCACATTTTGCTGAATTCTACCTTAACCCAAGGAAAAGAAAGGGTTGTTACGCACAGGAGCTGGAAAAAACCCCCAAGCCCAATTTGCTGTTATGAATGAGCCAAATGAAGGTGACTGCCATTGCAACCTCTCAGCTGCCCCAAAGGGAGGGAGGGCAGACAAGGTGTGGAGGTGGGACTGCAGGGTGAGTCATCCCAGGGTTCCTTTACAGAAAGGTCAGTGGGGAATGGAACAGGGACCAGCTAGCATTACTCAACTGCTCTGTGAGTTAACATTTCCCACACCCAGGGTTTTTTCTCCAATTCCAGTACATCCTTCCACTCAGCATCTTTTATTCGGAAAATCTGGACTGTTTTCTTGGAAAATGTATACACTCAAATTACTAGAAGCAGTTTTGTAACTGCATGTCCAAAACTCAGGTCAGCACCATACAATATCCCTAAGACCATAATTTCTCCTGAGCTAATAGCAGTAGCCCATGAGTATTCAGTTCAATTTTTGTATAAATTAATGCCAATTTAAGTTTAGCTAAACCTTGCCTTAAGTTTCTGCTGTTTATTTAAATAGTAAGGGGGAAAAAGAGAAAAATTGGACAGAGGATACTAAAGATTATCCTATGTGTTCCATGAATAAAAAATATTTCCATCCCAGTAGCTGAGTGTAGAGTGCTTTAGATTTAATTTTCCTTACTACAGAAAGCAAGGGTAAAAAATAAACATATTTGACCATGTGTTATTTAAACACAGTAGGACATTCCAAGTAACCTCAGCTATATGTTTAGAACTAAAAAAATCCAACAGACCAACCAAACCACAATACCAGAGCTCTCTTCTTGTATATTTAATGTGTTCAGGGGTTTTTTTCTTTGCTTTTAAGACTGTGAAATTGATATGCTCCTTTTTCTTCAAGCAAATTTTATGCTGAGCATTTTACACATCATCAAAATTAAATACTAACAAGACCTGATTAGGGGTAGTTTTCTGAGATGTTTTAATAATATTCCAATTTTCATTCAGATTTCAAAACTTGGAATTTTCTAAGTGATATCCAGGAAATATTTAGATGGGTTTTTTTAGCATTGCTGTGATCTCACCATGCCACAACTCCCAGAACTGGGCCTAACTGGGAGAACTTGTTCCTGACGGTAAATTTAGACCTGAATAATGTGCAATTCTTCAGTGAGTGTGCCTAACAGACTAACTTTCTTACTTTACATCTGGCATAAAAATATACAGGCTATTGGAAAACATTCTTCTTTCCCCCACCGCTCTTGCCACTGTGTACCATGATTGTTGCTGTTCAGTGAAAAAACTCAACATAGTGAACACATTATTTGTATGTATCACACCTGTTTACAGAATGCTTACTTTTATTTAGAAACTTCTACTGATTTTCAAATACAAATAAAACAAGTTGTGTATAAGATTTGTATAGAATACAGAATTTTGTGTAGTTAACTATGCATGTTCAGTGGAATCATATCTTTGTATTTTTACTCAGAGATTAGACAAAATATAGCTATAAGCAGTTTTATCTAAAAATCTATACCATGTGGGTCAGAAAAAACATGTAAATTGTCATAGTGTTGTGTACATATAACAGTAGATTTCAAAGTGGAATAATACTGCCATAATTAGTTTTTAAAAAAGGGACTAGGTCATGCCAGAACAAGATTCAACAGTTTCTTTCATCCAATTCATTCCAGAGATTGCAAAGTGTGCTGTCAAATAGCTTGGGCCTGATATAGCTGACCTCATTTTAGTTATTACAACTTGGCATTCATGGTCCTCTAAAGAAAGAATGCTAGAAATACGCTATTGGGAACTACCCTTGTAAATTAAAAGCATTCCAGGTCAATGGCCCTACATGCAGTTAGACATAATCCTCCAGATGCTGAGCTCAACCCATCCCGCCACATGCTCTGCCCACCTGCCAGGCAGCACGTCTCTGTAAGAGCCACACTCCTCACAGCCTCACAATAATAAAACACATAATAAAGATATTCTTGAGCACTGAATTTAATGGGGCAAAAGTATTCATGGAGACTAACCATGCTGGTTACTGCATCATTCTCCTGTCCAGGCAGTGCAAGAAAGTAGAAGCTCCACAGAGAGCAGAAAAGGAGGAGTGGAGTGAGTTTTGAAGCAGGAGTATTTGGAGGGCAGTGAAACAGGCAGATGTAAAAGACAAACTCTGGTGACAAGGCCAAATTCTCTGTAAAAACATCCTAAACAGTGACAACAATACTTACAGTTCCTTCTCACAGATATTGTAGAGAACACATTAAAAAAACAAAAAAACAACAACAAAAAAATAACACAAACCACAAAACAACAAAACAGGAGGTGAACTAAAATATTATATTCTTATAAACTCCTGTATTCTTATAAAATATTATGTTCAGGATCACTTAGGATTTGGGGGCTTTACAGTGGACAGACAAAAGATGTTCAGATATCGCAGCAGAGCACACGCACACCCATGGGAAGTGTACTGAATCACAATGTGAGCTTTGCTTCTAACAGAATTACACATATGACAGGAACATGTAGACTGTGTTTTAAATTTATTTTTATCACAAAAATTTTTAAGGATAAAGCTTACCTCTTTGTTCTTAGTTGCTCTGCAAGTCAACTGGTCCATAACTCCTGCCCCTTTACCTTAATTTTCACTGTGCTTGTTTAAAACTTGTCAGGTACTGACCATAGTGGGGTGGGGATTATTAATCACTATTAAATTTTTCAGCTTCCCTCTGTATCTCTTAACAACTAGTTGTCCACTATTTTACAACGGGTTTAACTCTTCTCTTAAACTGACAAATCTGGCCTGAGTTACAAACCCAGGCAAGACAAAGGGACAGCTACTGGTAAAAGTGATCAGGTCGAGGACCTGGATCACCTGGGGACACCTACCTTTGGAAGGGATCTTCATTGTATCAATACTAACAATTGCTTTTAGCTATGGCAACATTGGAGTAGACAAAATTTAAGACATCTCCCTCTGTGATTTTCCACAGCAGCAAGTTCTGCTCAGGGAAGGAGCAGAACAGCAGAGCCTCCAGCTGCAGCATCTTCCATCAAAAGGGGTGGAAAGAAAATGATGAGAAGGCAGGGCAGTCCAGGCCCTCTTCTGCTCTGAAAATACTCTTCCTGTAGTTGGTGAGGGAAAAAGAAAGAAGGGATGAGAATGTGCACATCCAGAAGTCTACTTCTTCTTATATACAGAAAGGGGAAGAGAATTAAAATAATTCTATCCAATATATTATCTCATAAGATGTTATTCTCAAATACATCCAGCTCAGGTGTCAGGTTGATATAGTGCTGCTACAAAATAGTTTAGTGGGCAGACTTGGATGTCCTGCCTATGTTTGACTACGGTTTTTTCTGGTCTACTTCTGCCACCCAGTGGATAACTCATATGAAAACTCTCCTTTGTGTTTATTTCAAAAGATGTCCCAGAAAACATGTCCTTCTCTGTGTGATTATGAGGAGGTAGCTAATACCAGGGTCTTAGTGAGCAACTAAATACGCTGGGACATAAATTTTCAGGGGCTTTGACATATTTTAATATCGTAGTAGTGTCTTCTGTCCCCACTCCCAACTTGGTATTTTTTCCTCAGTTTCATAGCTTTGAAGGAGAGATAAAAATACTCCTTTGGCATACAAGGTATTGTCAGATAAAACTAACTCATCAGAAAACAGAGAAGACACTCCAGTAACAGCTGCCTGATAAAAGCCCTTAGGAAAACAAAGGAATTTTTTTTCTAGCAGCAGCTCAAATATCATGAAATAAGAACACCTAGAGCCACACACTGAAGTCAACAACAGACATAATAGCTGTGACTAAGACAGCATTATCTATTATGTATTTTGTATGATTAACTGAAGCAAAGCTGTGGTGTAATAAATATAATCAGTTTTGAATTGGGCATTTCCTAATATTATAAAATTTTACTTTCCAACATGGAAAATATGAAGAACATTTTGCATTAAGATCGATATAAAATTCATCTTCCATCTAAAAGGCTTCTTGAAACCTACTAAATCTCATAAATCAGTGGAAAAATCCTAGCTATTACTTTATCTTCCACCACAAAGAACAGATTTTTAAAAAGGCTTTACAAAATACTCTGAACAAGGTCAGGCTCTGCAATCCTCAGCTCAGCAAATCTTTATGTGTGCCTAGCCATACCAGCTGTGGTATGAACAATTTAGTGTTTACAGGACTAGGGCTCAGAAGCAAGCTCATAGTCTCTCTTTTATCCATCCATTGCACATTCAGACAGGGGCCAGTCTATGGGCTGAACTTTTCTTCACCAAGATGGGGAAAATGGAGATGTTAAGACAACTATTAAAGTATAACTGCATATTGCTCTCATGTTATTTTCTTCAGCAAATCATCACATCAGTCAGTTTGTAATCATTTGAATCAATGTAACTTTTGCCTCCAAAGTACAAGGAATTGCAGCACTGCTGAGCTGAGGTGAAGACAGTGAAATAAATGTCATTCAGTGCTGGGCAACGCTAGCACACACTCAGTGGTTTAGGGCAGACTACACTTTTCTTAGTTCCTTCTCTGACTTCTGCTTGACCCAGAAACACAAATCTCCAGATCAGTGAGATGCCTTCAAAAAAAAAGGTACAGAAATGATACCATTAAAAAAAAAACAAACCAAAACTCTGCGAAGTCCCCACTTATCTTGTTAAAGCAACTTTAAAAGCTCTTCTCTCACCAAAGCCCACATCCTCCTGTACCTTCCTGAACCAGCTGGTCCTTCCTACTCCTGGTTCCTGATGCTCATAACTCAGTCTTGTGTCACTTACAGTGTCTCAGTTTGTCTTGCATCCCCCCAAGGAGAAAGTTTGGGAATGGCTGTTATTTCTATCTTCCTCCCTCCCTTGATAGTCTTACTGAGGAGAGAGATGCTAAGAAGACCAGAACAGAGGGATTTGTTCTAGCAGCTAAAAGGATTAAATCCCCATTTCCCTTTGTCCAGTAGCTTCAAGTTTATATGGTTCATCAGGGAAAGACCTTAGCTCAAGCTGGACAACAGATCTAGAATATGCAGTATCTCAGCTATCATTTCCCCAGTAGCAGGTCTGGCAGCCTAAGCAGTGAGTGAAATAGCCTTTCAAACGTAACCCTTTCTGAACTTATGAGCTTAACCCTTCCTGAACCCCATGGTCTCATTTGTCTAGATCTCACCATTGTCTTCATCATGGGCTGCAGGGGAATCTCTGCTCCAGTACTTGCTGTACCTCCTCCCCTTTCTTCTTCAGAGACCTTGGTGCCTGAAGAGTTGTTGCTCTCACATATTTTGACTCCTCTCTTCTCTGGTTACAGTTGCCCCATTGATGTTTTTTCCCACTTCTTAACTGTGTTATTATCCCAGAGGTGCAACCAGTGTCACTGATGGGCTTGGCCTTGGAGTCAGTTGGCATTGCCTCTATCATACGAGCTTCTGCCAGCTTTGCACATAAGTGACCCCTGCAGCCTGCCAATACCAAATCCCGGACATTCAAACCCAGTAAATCTGTATTTTTTCCCTGCAGGTAAAAAAAGCTGCCTTAGTTCCTGTTGAAGGAAATGGAAAACTTACTTCAGCTGTAGCTCAATGAGAATAATCAAGTATAACATTACACCAATAAAAGTCCTTCGTGTTCCATGTCAGTGTTCAGCTACATTTAGATTTGTGAAATGGGCCTATTTTTCTCTTCCAGTACACTTACCTCGTGCCCAGGATATACAAAAATATCCCAATGTCCTGGATAAACCTTCAGCAAGTTTCTGCAGAGGGGGCAGCTGTTGGCACAGTACTTCCACATGCTGGCTGCAGAAGCAGAAGTTTGCACTAAGAACATTCTTTCACACACTTCTAATAGTATGAATTTCTAGAAACTGCAGTCCCTGTAGTTAAGGAGCTTTAGAAACATTAGGATAATAAAGTAGAAACAGTTCCATCAGAAAATCTCACCAAAATACTACCTAAATTTCCTGTAATTATCTGGTTAACAATGTTTGGCTGTACGGCCTTCTTTTAGTATCCAGCTAAGGCTAAAATTATGTTTATAGTCAAATATTCAAATGTGGGTTTTTTAAAAATATGACTTTTACAAAAATAAGAAAAAAATTTATAAGAAAATATCTGTGATATTATCAGATTGGCTTAATTTCCTTGTAAAATTAAATTCAGATTCAGTGAGCCAAAAATCTTCCCTAGAAACATCCTTCTACGTCTAAAGACAGGGAAAGTTTTAGTCCCTCTATTTCTGTGACAGAAAAAAGAAGATAATTCAAAAATCATGAGTAACCAGAAACAGATTTCCGAAAGTCATCAGGAAAAGCTCATGGTTAGAAAGGTGTCATTCTACAGAAATCCTGCAGCACCAATTCAGTATTCACTTATCAAGAAGAGAGCTGTCTTTTGAATTATCGGTATCACCACTTGCACACCAGGGCTTTCCCTACCATAGGACTTTCAAATTTGTTTCTCAGTTTTGAAGCCATAATTGGCAATGGCTGCAGTAGCAGGGAGACTCACTGTGAAACAAATGAAGGTTGTTCCATTATACTTTGTCACCACTGATCCTTGCACATCCCCACTATAGGCTATTCAGCCCTTGTTTTCCTTCCATATCTTCTGCCAGCCTTTATATAATATAGTTTGGCACATGGGGAAAACTGGCACAAGCTGCAGCTGGCCCAGACCTGTGATAGGGCATAGATGGGATTTGCTGCCTGGCTAGACTCTGCTGCCAGGACGAAGAGAGGCTGAGTTCTGTTTGTCTTGCTCAAAACAGAATGCTAACCCCAGCCACTCTGGGTGGTTAGGTTTTCATATTTTAGAGTTTATTATTTTGTATTTCCCAAAGCTTGTGGGACCTTGACTGCTTACTCTGAGATGACTCACATTCGGTTGAAATTAGACAATGGAACGTGTAAAGACGACAGTAAGAGCAATACAAAACCTTAATGTAGGAGACAAGTCATAAAATCAACCTTCTGTGCTATTGCTGTGGGCTGTCCTCTGTTTCAAGTCTTTCAGATACTCCCCAAAGGGAAAAAAGTAATTTGTACTACCAGCTGCCTTCAGTAATAACAATTTTATGGCTCTGTTGAAGATAATGACATTATGCTACATGTATTTCAACTTTAGACTCTAATAATACACTTAAACTGCAGGAGACACACGTAGGTATTGCAGAGAGAATGTACAACAGGCACAGAGCTGTCCCCCTTTGAAAGAGAAATGCATTCATAACCCAGAAAATACTACAGCATTAAAAAGCCTGTCAATCAAATTAACAATTTTATATTGCTGATCTCATCTAATTTTTCAAGCAATTATATAACTTTAAGCAATTTCCATATCTTCTTGCAAAGTTTCTCAGCCTAAGGTTCTGTGGATTTAAAGGAGTTACACAAAGGAAGCACCTAATATCATTTGTAAAAGAAGTTCATTCTCCTCCCTCATGCTTTTATATTTATCATTTACAGATAAAAAAATTCAGATCAAAGTTTGATGAAAAAGTGGCATAGCTCCTTGTCAAGGTACTAATTTTCTCCTTAAAATTTAATGTTATCTTGCTTGGTAGTAACATATACCAGACTTTTTAAAGCACACAGAAGAAAAAGCAAATGTTATTCCGTCCAACTTGTACCCTTTTCAGACCTTTCTCACCTTAAACTACTATTGCCTGAAGACGAAAAGTGTTGTCTTTATCAAGGAAATAAAAAGAAAACTTAATCAGAGACCTATGAAAATAGAAATCCACTAAAATTGTACAATTGTGCCACAACTCTGTCAATTCCATACTCTACTGGATTACCTAGAACTCTGCTAACAATAGATAAATGTATTTTGTCATCTTAAGAGAATTTATTATAGTTGAATATTTTTAAATGATCATGCTGAAGCACAGCACTTTCTGTTCACCTTTTAGTCACACCTTGAGGCAGAAGATATTGTAGTTTTACCCTGTTGCTCAGTACAGTCTTGGAGGTGCAAGGAGAAGATGCTGCCATTACTAACCCTCGCAGTGATTCCCACAGCAGCCTATATCCTGAGTAACACTCATGGCTGAGAAACCAGCATTTCTAGTGCAGCCTACAGCATTTGGCAAATGTGACAGCTGAGCTTTAGAAATCTTCACATCACACATGTACGACGTGTAACAGCACAGATGAGATCAGGTACCAGAGCAGAGCCTACCACGACAGCAATGATTAAAACCTCTCAGCTTCCTCCATGTACTTTTAGGTCTGGCTGCTAGGACGACAGCTTGCTCAGAGTGACACCAGAATGCTTCAGTTTGAGAATTTTTTTCCCCCGCAGAGAATCATAAGTGTATGTTGACTTCTTAATGAGTGGTTAAAATCCCAAATCCCACAGCAGTCATCCTCAACACGCCACGGCCCTTGCTTCCTCTCTGCTGAGAGAAGCCAAGCAAGTCCTACACAAGGCCAAATTTCTGGAGCCCAGGTGCTTTTCCACAGGCAGAGGGGAGAGGTGTGGGAAGACATTTGTAGATTTTCATGGGATCACAGTGTGCAGGCAATCAAAAAAACTGTGCTGACCACCTGCATCTTGGCTTTGCTGCTCTGCTTCTCACCCTACTTGCTTCAAAGCTGGCTTGGTAAGAGAAGGGTGGTACCTTGTTTGGATATCGAAACTGAAGCATATGGCTGCTGTATTTATAATTCTGTCACCCTGTCCCTTTTGCCCTTGGTAGTTGTATTAGAAGAAAAATGGGCTATGAAAGGAAATCAGCAGCACTTCCTTGTGGACATGGAAAGCTCCTCAGGGACAGCTGATTGTGTTTAAAGGTTATCTAGTGGCCTGGGACTCCATGCCTTTGCTGAATGCTGCTGACACACTGACTTGATGGGTTTCCAGTGACACCAAGTCCAGCACACTCTCCATGCTGGCAATGAAAAGGCATAATTTATTTTCTGAGTTCTGATTTCCATCCAAACACAAATTTGCTGGCAAATGAGTTTCAGTGACTCTGCAAGCTGGGGAGGAAAAAGCACTGGAGAGCTGGCAGGCCTTTTCTTCCCCTGCATCTGGGAAGAAGATTTTGAAGACAAAGCCTGTGCAGACAGGGAGGAGGCAGAGGGACGTGGACAGAGACAGACCCTGTCTGTGCCAAGTGCAGGCAACCAGCTGGGATTGCAGCAAGCAGCTCTGGGAAACAGCACTTGGTTCTGGTTTTGTTTTTGCTGTGTGAGGAACTGCAAAGCTGTTTCTTCTCAGAGTACATTAGAAAGGCTGTAAATTGTCATAGCAGAGCTGTCCCTTGGCAGACACTGCAAGCACAATCACATAAATGTTTTGGGGCTCCTGCAATTTCCACATCAAACAGGGCACCCATGCACCTCAGGAAGTGACTTACACAGCACCAGGCTGGCTCACAGGCACAGCAACTCTGATCCATTCCTAAACTCCAATCCCCTTCTAAGCCCCTCCACAGGCAGAACTCACCATGAGCATCAGTCTCTTCATTTTGACAAAAAAAATCACAGTTTCCAAATGTTCTTGTCATATACCAAGTGAGTGGAGATTAAAACTTGCTCTTTCTGTCTATAAATTCATTTCAGCTGTGCAGTCAGTAAAAAAAGCTGCATGTTCTTAGACAATCACAGAGAATTAGGGAGAACTGGCAAGCTAATATTAAATAAGTACCGGGAAAAGCAATCATGAGAGGAAGCCTGCACTGCTGGGAAGAGAGCACAGCCTGGCTGTATCGGGAAGCTTCCGGCAGCCTTCCAAGCAGGCTTTGTCTGTGTTACAGTGAATTTCAAGTTGCTTTAAGACTAACTGAGAGACACATAAAATAATTGTCTTTAACTACACACACCATGACACTAATTAGTAAACAAATACATGAGGAAAACAAGCCCACACACCAAAGTCCTGTTCTGCTCCTGGTCACAGCTTGTGACCACACAAGCACTGCAGCCACCATGTCCATCAGCCTGGTGAAGCCTCTCCTTCCACACAGGTTCAGACACTGCTGTGTGGGTTAAACTCATCTCTATGTTGTATCCAGTAGGTTCTCCCCTACTGGAGATTAAATTTCGGGTCCTGTGGAAAAACTGCAGAGTTTTCTAATCAAGTACTGACTAGGAGGCAATTACATCTCTGCTGATTTCAACAATAATTTTCTTTTTCAGTTGAAAGTTTTAGGTCAAATACTCACTGTCTGCAGCTTTATGAGGAACAACACTCTTTGAATTAAAAGGATAGTACCTAATTTTCTTCCAGCTGCTTTCTTTCCCTCTTAATTCTCCCATTTAGGATCCACAGCAAATATTAAAATTAATACAGTAAACTCTTTCACAAATAGCAGGCTTAGTAACCACAACACTGCATTTAGAAAGGTTGCCACCAGTACACAGGATTGTGTGACCTGCCGATGTAAAGCACACAAGCATGAAAACTTCCCTCGGTTTTGAGCCCTATAGTCACCACTAGAGGGAGGAGCTGGTTAAATAATACTTAATTCCATTTGCTAGAAAAACACTTTACTAGCTGTGAAGAGCTCCTAAGAGGCCTAACTCTGTTTTAAGAAAGAATAAAAACAAGTTTTCCACAATTAAAATTATCTCGATTATTCTAGTAAAAATCAGTAATCTTTTTCCTGATTTCTATAAGATCAATAATCAGGGGGAGGAGGGGGAGAATCTGCCTGGAGATTGTTAAAAATTCTCAGTAAAAGTGACTGCTTTTGGCAGACTTAAAAAACAAAACAAACAAACACAAAGTCCCACCACAACAAAAATAGAAGGATACTGACCGCAATGAAAAGAAGACATTGCTGAAGAGATTAAAAAGGATGCAAAAGGGTGCCCTAGTAAAAAAAGGTGGTTAAACTCTCAGAAAAATAACCCACTTGTGAGCCCCATCAGGGAGCCAGTCAGCATCACACACCATCGGCTACAAGAAGGAAGAAAATAGTGACCCACCTGCCTGATCCACCAACCAGAAGAGGACTTCTCAGCTGATGGCTTCATGGCAAAACATATTCATTTCTTCAAGTGTTGCTCTCCTCACTTTAGGGGATAGAATGGACCTTCTAACAATCAAGAAACAATTTCGCATTATTTTCTTTCTTGCTCAGTGCTATGTTGGGCCAAGGACCATCAAAATCTTTCCTTGCATTCTTTACAGTCGTAAGCATGAGTGTTTGATCTGGTGTGGTGTAGAAGAGACCAAGAGATTGCCTTTCTGTCAGGATGTCAATGACAACATAGTCTTTGCTGCCAGAACTGCTGACTTGCTGTAAATTCCACACAAGACACAGACTGCCTTTCACAAACTCAAAGCTGCAATGATGGAATACTCGGAGGGGAAGCCTCTTAGGTAAGCCACACTGTAAGAAGAATACTTGTAAGAGCTATTAGAATCTGCCTGCTGACAAATACAGGAAAGATCCATTCAATGAATCACATTTCAAAGGTTTCTCACATGGCTATTTTCATGGCCCTCTAATGCAGCAGAGATATCCACACCAAGAGACATTGAGGAACGCATTTTAAGATGAGTAGTTAAAAGAATTGGCTGCAAGAGACTTCCTGATACTAATTACTCATGTGTCTGGGAAGTTCAAAGAAGAAGAGGTCACCATTTACATTTCTATTCTTCAACAAACCTCTGCTGAAGACACCAGGGCCACTCTCCCTGCAGATCTGTGCAACACCCAGCACTGATCTGACAGCTGCACAGCAGAGCAGGATGAGACCACCAAGGGTTGCCCACTTACCCGATCCTTTGAGGTGGGTTGCCTTCCAGCACATCCAAAGTGAGTGATCTCAAGGTGTTTTTATGTGTATTGATTGCAATTAACACAATGATCTGTTTGTTTAGTAGTGTCTTGTCTCCTAAAAAAAAAAAATCACAGAGAACTTGATTTATAAGTTACATAGAGCTTTTCCTGTGATTAATGGAAGGATTTATGTAGTCAGCTACATTTCATGAGCTGAATTTTTCAGCTGTGCCTATCTCACTTGCCCCAGACAATCCGAATCCCTGAAGAAGTTTGAATATTGCAGTCTGGAAATACTTTTATTTCTTTTGTTTGTTTGGGGTGGATCCTTACAAATTTGTCTTTGGTAGAGTTTTCTGCCCATCTGTTTGACTTTGGTGGTGGAATTGTTATTTAGAGGTAGATACTTATCAAGAAACACCTTGTGAGTGCTGCCAATAGAAAATATATCTGGTTTGGTTGTTTCCTGGACTATATTTTAAAATTGTCAGGTTTTGCAGCTCAAAGGAATGAAGATGCTCCTCTTCTTTCCAAGAAAGTCTGAAGGCCAAGGGCATGCACAGCTCTGGCGCTGGTGATTTCCAAGGGGTTTTTGGCTGCCTCAGAGGAAGTCAAACAAAGACAAAATTATGGACCTGCTTCCTCATTGCCTACTAAAACAATGATTTAGGATGGTTTGTACTGGAGAACACACAGTCCCAGCTCCCTGCATCTTCTGAATCTGCACCTAAATTCATTACTTGATTTCTCCATTAAGAAAGCTCAATGCAATTTTTATTAATTTCCTTCTTTTGGCTACCTGGTGAATTCTACAGTAAATGCACTTTCAAACCAATAGACTAGTCGGAAGGTATGAGACACTTCCTTCCCCAGCTCTAACAATGACTTCTTGCCCTGGGAAAAAAATATCTGCTCTTCAGAGTTGCTTATTCCATCGGTAATTAGACATAAAAAAAGGAGTGTTTTGTCAGGAAATGTGTTTCTTATCCAGCTGAATGAAACACAATTGCATCCACTTACTTAATTTAGGTGTGGGCTTCTGTTCTGTAAACTTAGCTGCAGTGTCTCTCTGCTGGTGTTTTGCAGACCGTGGACTGTGACAGCACTGGACTGGCTGTGGAAATCTTGAAGCCAGGCACAGAGCTCAGTACCAGTGTTTCTATACTGATATACAACATGTTGTATCAACTAAAGGAGATCTACAATTTCAGAATGCATTGAAAGACCCACTGACAGATTTCGAAACAAATTTGGTGGGTTACTTTATAAAATAGTATAATCTTTGGATATTTTCTGTTCCTTTTCATGAGAAAGTAAACCATTTTAAGCTTAATGTTAAATTGTATCCTAAATGAAGGTGTAGTTCAGGAGGTCTTCTAATTCTGTATGTAGACAAAGGAAATAAATACATAACACACATAAATACATGTGTACCTTGGGGGAAAAAAAAAGGAGGGTTATGTTATAACAAAAGGGGTAATTGTTAATGCCATGAGATTTAAGGTCATTTATCTCAGAAAAAAAAAAAAAAAAGAAAACATAACCACAAACATGTTGTATTTCAGTATTATTAACAGACTTTGTTGGACTATTTTAATTTTTAAATATCATGGATAAAATTATGAAGAAAAAGTGTGGTTACTTCTCCTTTTTCCTTCATCATAGAATGTTTATGTAACAAGTGTTTTAGACTAATAACAAATGAGAATTTTCAGATATGAGGAGGAAAGAATAAGAGAGACCATTTTTATGTTTGCACACTTGCAGCATTGATTAAATACAGGCATAATGAAGTACTGAAGTGTATCACCAGTAGAACCAAAACAACCTGAAATTGCACTGTATAAATTGTATGATACATTATACATGTATCTATCAGACATTTACTGCTAATTCTGATCACTATTAGTGATCGTCCAGTACAAACAATCTCTCAAGCATTAGCCTTGAAGTGATTTTTACACAAAAAAACCCTATGTATGAACATTTTTTAAAAAGTGTTGATAACCTTATAAGTGTTTTTATTTAATGTGCTCTGAATCTCTGTCTAAACATACTCTACCTCTACACAGAACAAAAACTTTATATGTGTATATACATGTAAATATATAAAATCATGGTCTAGAGATATACACTATAATTTTTTTGAAAATTAGATTGAAGAATCACCTACAATAAGAAAGCTGCAGGTAACATCTTCCATAGCTAGAACATTATTATACCACCTCCTCACCTTTGTTGGAAAAATAATAGAATTTCAACCAACAAGTATTAAAAACCTTCAAGAAATAGTATAATTTAACCCTATTTTGCTGAGAAGTGAATTTAGGTGTTGAATATAATACTTAGAGTTTACCATGAAAGTCTGCTCTAAGAAGTCAGCTTTCTGCTCTTCCACAGATTTTCACTAGATGATTATTGTACTGCTTCATGTTTTTAACGTGGTTTTGATGATTTTCTCTTTTCTGTTTCCTGAATTTAAGTATCCAGACATGGATAATTTTTTTCTGCATAGGAAGGTATGTTATTAAACAGATTTATTTCTTATCATTCTCACCATAAGACCAAGCCAGGAGTTTTGCTCTTTATTTTTAAAAGGTAAAGATCAAAATTACTCATGTCAAAACAAATCTCAGTTTGTTCAATCTGCTTCCTCTAGGACTGCAGGAAGGTAGGGAAAAGACCTACCTCCCAGACAGGTAGGTGAGAATAGGTCAAAGTTGATAAGTTTCCCACCATTCCTGTTCATTCCAGTTCTGATCCCTGTAAATAAGCAGCTGCAGCTGCCTGCCTCTGTGCTTGCAGTGGTAAGGGCTGCCTCACAGAGAGCTGATGTGGGAGTTCAGGACTTCTGAACAACGAATCAATGTGATTTCGCAGAAGTCATTTATTGTTTACAAAACACTCTTATTGATACCTTTACAAGTGCTGTACACACAATCACGCATTACATGATTGGTCCCTCTAGTTTGTCCACGTGCTTTGCATGCACTTTTCAGAAAATATAATTGGTTTTTGATTTAGTGCAGCACAGTCTATCTATTTCTTGCTGTCTTGGTATTCTGTTTTTCAGCCTTTCTTTTCCCAATTTAGTGCAGCTTACATTTCAGTGGCCTTGACGAATTCTTGAGGGCTTTGATAAGCGTAACTACAGGTGGTTTTGGCTGGGGCACACTGTCAGTGTTCAAATGCATTACAACAAGCTGAGGTGTGCATGTATGTGCATAACCATTGCACGTGTGTGCATCTCTTGGAGAGAAAAAGAATAACCGGTCAATGAGTCCCAGAAATACCCTCCAAAGCCTCCCTGGACTCCACAGGGAGGGACAGGAGGGACAGCTGAACACTTTAGAGTACTTCCAGCTGAGTAATTCAAACTGTGTTTGAGCCCAGCTGTGACTTCTCTGCATCAAGCCTGCAATTGCTGGGTTTTGCAACAGCCAACCCTCACTACTGTTTTCCCCATCAGCCTGTCTCTGTCCCTGAACAGAAAAAAGGCAGAGGAGTAAAGGGATGTGTGTATTGACATATACAAATGCTCATCAAAACATAGATAACAGCATAAATATGATATTAGGAAGTGACAGTAACAACAACAATATGCATTTGGAGCATAGTGCTTTAAATACTGATAATTCAAATAAATAACAACGCGCAGAAAGCACTTGCTAAAATAAAGATCAAAGGACTCCTCAAATGCCATATTTCAAAGTCTTGCTTAAAATGTTCTGTTAGTACACCCAGTTGCTTCTACATCTCTCTAAATTTAATATAGGGAAATGTTTATTATATAACTTTATAATTATTAAAAAGCTATTTTTGCTAAAGTACGTGTATATTTACCTTAAAAGACAGCCTGCACATTTTGTACTTGATACCTTGGGGGAAAAAAATTGCTTTTAATATTCCTATAATACAACTTTAAAAAATTCTTATATGAACTGGAGTTTAAACAGTTGTTCCTTTTTACTGAATAAAATTCCTTGTGCTTAATTAAATTACATGTTGATATGAATAAAACTGAGAGAAATCAAATGCAGAAATTCCTCTAACACAGGTAACCAAATGCTGTGTGTTAGTGGCAAACATGAAGAACAGCCATCTGGTATGGATACACTGTGATGGGTAAAACGTCTGCAATGCAGGAGAGCAACATCACAGATACAAAGAAGAAAAAAATCAGATCTTTGACATTAAGAGAAATAATAAGGCAAAACTTGAATCAGGAGTGTAGCAGCATGATTATCAACTAGGATAAAATAAATCTAGCATAGTAGCTACGAAATAGCTTTCAAACTAAGACTGGAGCTGAAATCTGCTCTGTTATAATCCTTCCAATTATAAAACTCAGCAACTACAAATTACATGAACATTTGAAAAAAAAGCCATGGCTATCCACATACAACCAGTCACCACCAAGTTTCAGGCTCTTCAGGGTTTGATTATCATGTGGTTCATTTCTATTGTCTGATATGAATCACACCTAGTTTCTTGGACTGAAAACACACAGATCTTGTTTCCACTTCCTGTGTTTCATACAAAAATGTCAGAACAAAATCAGTGGGGAAAATATTCACAGGCAAACCCAACAACTGTCCCTTGCCAGAGTGGGTCAGCTCACTATATGCTCTACAATATAAAGATGGAAACCTAATGAGTTCTAAAGGAACTATTCTGCCACATCGTGTATCAAGCCTGTGGTCATCAAAAGTGTCCCTTACACAAGAAATTTCCCAACCATAGGTACACATTGAATATTTCTTCCAGCCTTCTTAGCAAACAATTCTGACCCCTGTCCATGCAAGTCTGCTACTTCTTTCGGTTTTTAGCAAATCCTCTTCCCTTCTAAGCTGTCCTTTCTCCACTTTCACAAGAATGTTTTGCCCTTCAGCCCTAGTGACTGCCTCATTCTCCTGGTTTGATAAAGTGATTCTTTCAGGCTATCATCTCAAACATTATCCAAACTAGAAAATATTTTCATAGTAAATGTTTCCAGATGCAATAATGATGTTAGTCCTCTGCCAAGGACTACAGCAGCTACAAAGTTGCTAATGAATTAATAGCAAGGTTAACATGACATCATTGCTATAAACCAGAGAATTTATGTACAATGACTAAGCACAAAATCCACCCACAGGCATAGATGCCTGCAGATATCTCATATTCATAGATCAAAATATTTCAGGAGTACAGAAAGGAGTAAATCATTCCTATTTCCAGGTATCTATTCACAAACCCCCAATTCTGTATTGCTCTTCTGATTAGGGCAGAAAGAGTAAATCCCTGTGTAGCCTGAATGTGCAACAATTTCTGGTCCACATCTTCACAGGTAGCAGATGGGTCACTGCTCTACCAGGCAGATCTTTAATATTTTTCAGTTTAAAATCAAAACCACCCAATTTTAGCTTCAAAAATCAAACCTGTGTAATGTTCACTTGAGGTAGAACACACAGCCTCAACTCCCTCTGAACTAAAGGTTCCGTGGCACCGTGCTTGCTGGGATATGCTGTTGCTTGTCCAGTGGAGGGCAGCAAAATATTTACTAAAGATTCCTCTTTTAATGTCTTCATCACTGAGTTGTCTCAACAAATGACTTCATGAAAACCTTGGAAGGGTTCTGTACTTCTTCGTTTGGCTTACAAGACCTTACTTATTTGTTTATTTTAGTCAGAAATAAGTTTTTAGAATCTTTGAGAGTATTTTCACATCAGAGATCATGCCTTAAAACAAACAGTGCTCGCTGTATAAATAACTCTGTGGTGCTCCCATTCTTCCCAGAACTAATGACATCTGTATCAAGAGGAGGAGGGTACCGTGCTCTGCCTCGAAGCCAGTTAGTCCTCTCACTGAAATGCTTGTGTAAATTTACCAGTGGTTTAAATGCAATTGCAAATCTCCAGCACAGCTGTATCAGCATTGTGATCATCTTGCATCATTCATTTGCTCTGAGCACACGTTATCTCAGCTTTTAGCTTAACAGAAAGGGGAGTCAGCAGCACTAATGGAACAGCTTGAAGGCTGTTCTAAGCTGAAAGTCAGATTAAAAAAGGAAAATATTTTAATGAATCCCTTAATGGATTTTTGTGCAGTTTTCTTTAGTATAATCTGAATATCAGATACATCTAGTTTACATTTATTTTTCATGGAAAGCTACTGATAATAACCCTCCTTATAGGGAAAGATTGACTGCAGAAAGCCTGCTGAGAATAAAATACATCTTGTCCAAAAGTCTTTAGTCTAAATCACAAGAGCTGTAAAAGATCTTTAATGAAAGAGTGCGCATGTGTCTTATAACTTGCAAAAAACTCACTCTCTTCATTATACAGTTGGGGTATCCTCCTGGAAATGAGCTCTCCTACTGATTTTTATAATGACATCAAGGCAGAAGGTAGAACAAAGAGTCACCACAAAATGCTTTGGAGTCAGGAAGGGTACACAGGTAGCTGCATCTGCTCACACTTTACACTGAGCTGGCAGTACCTGTGCCACAGAGCAACTCCAGCACTGGGGTTCAGCCTGGCAGGAGAAGGGAACAGATGCCCACATCCCAAGGGTGACAACTGTTATGCTTCTGGTGCTGGTTTTAAGCAGTCAGTTCACGAGCTCAGACTGAAATATTGAGGAGCACATGCTGGAAACAATGCACACATTATGGACAGAAATTTGAACCATGCAGGGGATTTTTCCTGGCAAATACTGGCAAAATTCAGTGGTTTAAATTGTAAATTAAGCAAAGAGGTACCAGCTAGATGAAGGTATATATCAGTGAGTACCTAGATAACATAGTGCACTTGAGAACTCTTCCAACACGATAAAACAGGCTGCAAGGAAAACACAATGAAATTATTCCTGGGAATTCAGAACAGAGTAACTTGTGCAAAAGTGGAAATTCTCAGAAACAGAAAATGTTTTGCTGTGTTTCTTCCTAAGATATTGGCAGCTGATTGTACTGTAAATACTCAACTGCAGACAGTGAAAGCGAAGAAAATAATCCTGCAACAAAACTGCTGAACAGCAAAGAGCCATTACTGCAGCTGGTGGATGCAGCAATGTACCACGGTTCTCCTGCAGGACTGTCATACAACCAGCAACAGAGTATTTGCAGCTGATGCTTTAGATAAGGTAAAATTCTTGGTAGCTGAGTGAAAATGCAAAAGAGATTCAATGCAAAAGGTGATCTCTTAGTGAGAGGCGCTATTTCAATCAGGGACGAGGAAGGCACTGACAGGACACATACACAGAATTTTATGGAGCATTATTCCTAAACTTAAAAACTCCTAAAGTAGGATCCTACTTCCTCTTGGAACTGAATGAACTATCCATAAGAATTACTCAAGACATCAGTGTATATATAATACATCTTGAGTAGTTACAATGCACAAAGTACCTGTAAATGCTACCTAAATTATACTTCATGCTTGTACATGGCTTTGGCAAATTATTTTTACTGGCACACACTGTAGTAAATGTAATTCCAGAAAACACAATGCTCATAGAGCAAGTGCTGGCACCAGAGTGGAAATTTTGCAAAAGAAAAGTGCTCTGCTCTACAGAATGTAGGGATTGACTAAATAACTGTCCTAGTGCCCTGTTTGTAAAGTCACCAGGGCCTGCTGAAGAGCCCAGGCAGGTTTCATTCATGCAGTTGTTTCTCAACTGGAAAACATGAATATTATTTCTAAAGCATATGGCACTGTCTTAAGAGGTTGTTTACAGTAGTATTAATTGCTATGGGGCCTGATCAGATGGAAAAGTTAAAAGGAACAAAGCCGGAAAAGTGAAACAATAGCAAAGAGAAGGAGTGGCCCAGTGCACACAATAACCAGGTTCACAGCTGCTAAAAAACATCTCACCCACCCGGCTCTCTGGGACTGAACTGTCCTGCCAAGGTTGTCAGAGAGACACCTATGCAAACACTGGAGGTAGAGGCTTTCCTTTCCTGATTTTGCTGGCTTCCCGTGGGGCCTGGGGGGTGTCACCCTGTCCGGCTCACAGTGTATTCCCTATTGCTTTTGCTGTGACGTTCCACTGGTCTCTGCCTGCTTAACTCTGGCCCTTTTAGAGCACTTAGAGCCAGAAAAGGGTCAGGAGCTTCCTTTCAGCCTTGACAAAACATACATTATGCACTGGGATGAAAACACAGTTTCTTCACCACTGGAAGCCTGGCACTGCATACTGAGGTGTCACTTGTCTTGGCTATTGCCTGGCCTGGTTCCCCAGTACCTTCCCTGCCTTAAACCACTAGATTACCTCCACCTTATGCAAAAATATGAACAAAAGAGATGATGCCTTTTAGTCTTCTACCAGGTTCTGCCCCCACATCTACAACCGACTCATTGCTTTCCTCTTTTGTCTCTCCTTTTGAGTTCGGTGTTTTTGCCAGGACAGCAGGCAGCTCACTTGCAGCAACAGCTGCTCCAAGGACCTGGAATACAGCAAACCAACTGTGCAACTTAGTTCATCTGGGAGCACAGAGTTCTAATCAGCCCAGAATGCATAAAGTAAAGTCTAAATACATTCATTTCTATATATGATAGCCCTGACATCACAGACTTACCTGTATTTCTACCCGGATTTTCCAGGCACAAACACAGAATATCTGCTAAGAGTCTTCCAGTTACAACTATCCCTGTAACTGAGGTTGTAGAAAACAAAACAAGAATTATTTTCAAACGCAGCACAAGAGTGGTTTACACTCTTTTTCTGCAGTGAGAGATTAAGCCCACTGGAAAAAAATACACTAGGTACAACTAGCTCATGGACAGCCCAGAAACAAGCAGTAAATAGGCAGAAGTAAGACACTTCTTGCATTTAATGGATGCTTAGGCAATGTAGCATGGTTCTGTTCAGAAAAACAGTTTTCCTGCCTGGCAAGGGGGGTCCAGCAGGGCCAAGGACAGCGAGGAGGCAGCCAGGGCTCCTGCCCTGTTTCAGCAGCACCTTACTGCTGGGCTCTGTTTCCTGAGTTACACGCAGCAGTGGCAAAGCTACAGCTGGGAACAGAAAAGCATCTTGCCAAGCAAGGGAGCGAACGATGGCTGGGAGGGAGACACCTCGCAGCTGGGACAAACAGCCTGGGCATGCACAGGAAACCGAGAAGCCGGAGGTGCCGAAGAATGGCAGCAGCGGAGCAGCAGGACACAATGCCAGCTCCGCAGGGGCTCAGGCGCTAAATGAGGGCCCGGGTCTCCAGGAGGGAGAGAGAGTGAGAGATGCCTATCGCACAGCTTTTACAGGGGCTCGGAGTCTGAGCGGAAGAATGGCTCCTTTGTCTCGGCCCCTTATTGGGTCTAAAAGCCATGAGTCATGCGGCCAGATGGCCAGGGCAGCCTCCAGGAACGCGGGGGGGAGAAAAAGAAGGAAAGCTTCATTCCTGAAGTTTGCACTGATCCCTGAGGCTTAGACAACAAAACTGCAGGGAGCGCACACAGCCTGAGGGGGTGACGGAGGGTCTCAGGTAGCTAGAAGGCACTCCGAGGTGAGGAGAGCTGGGGATGCAGCTTTAGACACATGGACTTATCTGCTTAGATCTGCTTTGAGAGATGTGTGTGATTTCAAAGTGCAGCTGGTGGACGGGGTCTCCATTCGCTTACCATGCCACAGACGTACCAGGAACAAACCTAGTTTTATAAGAAAGCCCCGAATGCTCGTGGTCCCTGGGAGCCATCACTCGGGGAGCTGCCCAAAATAGAAACTGCATAGTGGGTGCCAGAGGCAGTGAGGCAGCGTAACTAAGAAAATGGATGAAAAACAAGTGCTGAGCAACAGAGAGGTATTTTTGTATTAACCCTGCCAAATGGATTATTTATACCCTAATCTTCTGCTGTTGGTATGACTGAGCTTTTTAAAGGAAAGTTGCAGCCAGCTTCTTCTGGTTATTTAATGAGGCAGATAAACTCACATCTTAAATCAGTTCCACCAACCTCTGGCTGCCATCCCATGCATATGGATTTCAGGATAATTCTTAAGGAAGGCAAAAAGTGACAGTTTACAAAGAGTGATTCTGGGAACAACGGGGCATAAGGACTGTCCAGACTGTAAACAGACCTTAAGCAGCAAAACTACATCAAGTGCTGAAAGTGTCATGCTTCAAGAGAAACATCTATGGCATGATATGCTAGTTAGGGGAACTGGACCCTGGAAAGGAGTGGACATGGCCCAGGCAGTCTTTGCTGCCCAGAGGGTGTCAGTGAAAGCTGAAAGGCAACTATACATAAGCAGAGCAGGGTTCTCCAGTTTATGGGAGCTGGGTGCCCTGGTATTAGCACATAGAACACATGGAGAACAGAAAAAAGACAAAAGCGTAGACTGCAGAAACCACCCTGAAAGTTTCAAGGCAAAGTCGTTTCTATAATGAACAGCAGCATCTAACCAGCAGCACCCACAGAGCTGACACCTATCTGGAGTCCAAGCCTGCCTTCAGAGTCCTCCTTTTCAAAGCCCTAGAGCCCCTCTTCTACATTACCAAAACCCAAGTGTCATGCCCTGAGTGACTGAAACCACCTACATGGGATGAGCAACAGCTTCTGCCTTTTTCTCATTAGTTCTGTTCATGTCATGGTGGAAGAATGGTCACCCTCAATTATCCATAAGAGACTAAGCAGCTCACCACAGCTGCTAAAAAACTGAGCTAAATCCTTCCAGGCATACTTTGGATATTTACATAGCAGAATATATGTATAGTCATTTATTACAGAATCCTAATGATGGACTCCCATCACATCTCACATCTACTGTCAAGAACCTCCATTGCCTGGCTATCTTTAATATTGGAACAACTTATTTTCCCTTAACATTTAACAGAAGTCTCCTTTACTGCTATTTAAGAACATTGTGTCTTTTGCTTTTTCCCCTGGAATATCATTTATTCCCTTCCTCCTTGGAGTATAATTTAAAATATTTAACAAACAGCGTTATCACGCCTCTCCTCAGTCTTCTTTTCTCTAGACTAAACATCACCACTGCCTTCAACTCATAGGACATGATTTTTAAACTTCTATCATTATATTTCTTTGTTTCTGAACTCTGTCCAGTTGTCCATATATTTTCTGAGAGTGCAGTGTCCACAGAATCACATCTGAAATTTCACCAATACATTAAGTACTAAAATAGTCACTCTCGACATCTCATTATACAGTACCTCTGACATTACATCTCATTGCTGGACTTGCAGTTTTTAACTGCTGGGGTTTTTTTTCCCCTTCAGGCTTTCACCATGGAAAATAGAGCTTACCAAGACAGTTGGGAAGGGTATTAGAGACTCCCAAGGCAGGAATCTGATGGCTCTGTGTAGGAGACAAGTCCAGATATGAGGGTAGACTTGAGAGAATAGGTGCTACCTCTTACTAGTTTATACAGATTTAGTAGTGAATTTGAGCTGATTCATAATGATGCACACAATGCTCTAGTACAACTATTTCAGGAAAATGAGAGTATTTCTGCTGCTGATTTTTGGGTTGCTGATTTGGTTTTTTTTTAACTAGAATTACTTCTTGAGCACCCGATTACTTCCTGATACATTATTAAAATCTATACCAATAGAAAAACTAAGGAGCAAGCACTACAAAAAAAAAGTACTTATACGCACAAAACCACATGCTGAAACAAATACACTGGTGGAAACTGCTAATAGTTTCCTAACTTTGTGAGGAGAAGCTTAAGAGTACTAAACAAGTGTCACCATAACCATCACAGAGAGGAAAATAGCATAACATGATTTAAGAGTGATGTTTAATTATTTGCTCTGCTTAATTATCTAGTGGACTCTGTGGCAGAATCTTCACTAACTGATGTTTTTGTTGCCTTTCTTGAGCACTAAGATCTGCAAAACTTTATCCGCATTTCCTCTATTTTTTTCCCCTCTTTGGTATGAAATTTAGCATCTAATTGCACTTTTTACATTTGACTAATTATTAGCCTACCAAACTATTTCTCAGGGCAGAATCTGACTCATTGAATCTGGCATCATCATTCCGCCAGGACTGCATGTTTGTCTTAATCAGCCCAGCTCTATAACACAAGCAATATTTTGAAAATTACGCACACTGCAAATCCTAAAGCATCTTCATTTGTCCTTATGAAAAAGGCAGGTCTCTTGAACTGCTTTCACCTGTCAGTCAAACTTCTGGCAGCTTTGCTCCAAAGCCGTTAAGCTTCTCTGTTTTCTCATTCACCATTTGTCGCTTTTCTTCTTGATGCCTTCATTATCTCTGCTACTTTCTTTCTGGTCTTGTCCTCATTTATGGTCTCTTTGGTTTAAATCACATTTCTAAGTGGAGAGAAATAAGGAACCTGAGTCAATGTTTAGAATTAGCAAACAGGTATGCTAGTGGACACTAAGGAAAGACACTTGTGGGAGTGAGAAGCATGATACCTTCATTAGGCACCCCATTAACATCAAAACTCTTTACCAACAGGTTTATACCAGACTATTCTGGGAGCTGGTTAGATTCCTAGTTTTAAATGGTTGCATACCTTCCCACTCTAACTTTAGAAACTGGCTCAGTTACAAGCTTTATCATCTCTTCTTCTATTAGCTATTTCTTCCATGTTCTAGGGAACTAATGTGAAGTTCATACAAAACATGCAAAGACTTTCCAGATTTGGAAGCTGCAGAGAGCACTGCACTAGGGAACCCACGCGAGTCTTGTACCTAACCCAGGATAGGGGTTGTAATCACCCAGAGGTTGACACAAAGAGTAAGGTTTTACATTCTCAGCTAAACCTAACAATCTTGTGAGCAACAAAATTAACAGAAGACAATAAAACTGAGCAAGCAAAATGAAAAAGAAAAAAGACATTTCTTCTCATTGAAATTGAATTTGGGGTGCTTACCCCATGAAGAGAAACACATCTGAGTTGAATAGGCTAAAGATGAAATTTTCTGTAGACAGCATTTAGCACCAAGTCTCCTCTGAAATTTGAAATAAATAAAATAAATTTCATCCAAGGAAGTAAGCGGTTACCCAGGAGAACGAAAACTCTAGATAAGGTATGTCATCCAGAAGGAAGAGGAAAAAGAGGCCTGCTGCATAGAGACCAAAATGTCTTGTGTAGCTGGCAGGGCTCAGCACAGACAGCTCCAGCAGCACGTGTGTGCATGTCTCACTCCAGTCCAACAGTGCCCTGAGGCCAATGTGCCCAGAGTGATAAAAGCTACTGAAATAACCCCGATCTCTGCAGGCAGCAGCTGAGGTGAGGACGGGGGGATCGGTGCTGTCTGTGCAGGAGGCTTGGGGCAGGTCCCAGCAGGCTTTCAGCCGTGCTCCTCAGGGACGGGCAGCAGCACTTGGGGAGCGCTGGCCCGCAGCCCACTGAGGGGCTGTTATCCTGTGCAGGCACAACACACACAGTTAGCTGATCCACCTCTGGGCCAAGAGAGATCCTGATAGCTGCTGGGGGTGGCACTTGTGCTAACAAGCTCCTTCAAAGGCAGTAAGTGTATTAATAACAAAAATTGAAGCCACCCATGAAGAAAGAGGTGCCTGGAGAACCAAGGGTGCCAGCAACACCTTAGGACGAACAGTCAGGCCCTTCCACAGCCTGTAATTTAACCTCTCTACCCATTTCCTAGGATGACAAGCCAGCGTAAGCACTGCTTCCCAGGAGCATTCAGTGGTTTAGCACAGAGCAGCACTGCACTTAATCCTGTCGTCCAAATTCTTCGTTGTTCTTGGAAAGGATGCCAGAATATCACAGGAGGAGCTTGTCTAATTGCTTCCTTTCATTACCATCTATGGATGCTTCTGTCAAGCTAACCTCCTTTACTGACTGGGCTTCTTTACAGCTCCTGACCTTCAGCCTCATGAGAGGGTTTGAGACACGAGCTTCATTGTCCACTTCCCCCATAGTCTATTTTTTAGCCTATTTTTTAACACTCTCTGCCCATCACCATCTTTTTCAAAGTAGTTACTCTTGTTCACAACTAACCCTGCTGCTCTAAAGGGCAGTTTTTCTGGAGAATGTTCTGGACAGGGTATTTTCTGCTTCAAACAGACTTAGTGGCCTTTTTTTGTTTGTTTGTTCAAGCTTTTCAGGTATTTTTTTTTTTTTGCTTGACAGCTGAGTTTTATGTTACCTACTTTTAAATTCCCACAGCAAAGAACTCTTCTTTTTCTGCAAAGTAGATATGGCGTAGAGATCACCAAAGTCCTGTAAGCATCCCACCTACTTCCTCATTCCCAGTACTCCCAAATGCATTGGTTTTACCAGTAATCAATATTTAAATAATGTTTAGCAGAATATCTATAGCACTTGTGGTAGAAAGTCACTCCCTATGCAATAGCATTAGAAACAGTATCAGAATTACTGCAGAAATAGCATGGCCTCAAGTCATTTGCTGGGCACAAAGCAGAGTTAAACAGGTACTATTTTTGTAGACTTTGTAGTGGCCTTTAATTACTGATCAGATATTGAAACGTATATAGTAAAGTTTTTATTGCTTTCAGGTCTATCTTTCTTTATAACTCCATGAGTAAACTTATTTCAGATCCTCAGTCCAACAACACTATGATTTGATTCCAGCTTCACCGTCATAAGACAGTTGTCTTAGTGCAGCATCCCTCAGTCTTGACAATTTTATCTCAGTCCTTTGGATGCCAAGAGAAAAGTGGCAAATCTGTAGAACAGATTTCTCAGGCCAGTGTGCATGGCCTGTGAATTTCTGTGTGGAAGATGATTCTGACAGGAAGGCTGGATTGCCTTCCAGCTGTGACATCCAGATAGACAAACCAACACTTTGTTGGAAACTGCATTTCTAACAACTGGAAAAATTACAGCATACCCAGCAGGATATGACTCCCTTTAGCATATTTGAACAGAAACAACACAAATAACAGAAGATAACCACGACCATTTTTGACTGAGTAGTACTTAGAAGACTAACGCCTGAAAGCTATAGGAATTCATTTTTTAATGCTTTTTCCACATGGGCAGCAACCAAACCAGAACAAAGAAAGTTGATACAGAGAGAAGGCACAGGATTTAAAAAATAGATAAAAGTAAAGAAAAAGTAATGGAATTAAATCTACACTTGTGAAGAATAGTACCAATCATAGTGTTAGTGATTCCATAAAAGTCTCCATCTTCGTATTTTTCACAAGTTCAGCTACAGAGCAAACAAGGGAGAATTCTTATGAAGCAAAGCAGGAAAAAATTGACCAAAGGGTAGAAGTTCATTTTGAATCCAAAGCCAATAAGCCCCAAAAACAAAACCATAAGTTTCCTTCAGCCAGGTATTTTGATTGCTTAACTTGTGGCAAATTGCTCTATAATTAGAAAAAGAATGAAGTGGGTTTTTACTATTTTGATCATAATACATTATTATTTTTTGATGAGAACATCTGAGAGACCTAAAAATTTTTTGTCATTATGAATAGATTTGCAGAGTAAAGTTGCTTGACCAACAAAAAAATTATTCTAAAACTAGGGGATTTTAAAACACTAAAAGTATGCACAAGGGTGCAAAGCCGGTTCTGCTTGCAGGGTTTACAACCTAGCCAACAGCACGAAAGGAAAGATGAATTGAGAGATTTATGAAAAGGATTCTAAGTTCACAATACAAACTGTTCTTGAGGGTGAAAAAAAATTAAAACAGATAATTTGCAATCAATGTGAGCTTGAAATAATTTTATTATAGCAGTACCCAGAGTTTCTTACACTGTCTGTTTGTAATAGTATGTAGATGGTTTTTAACATCAATCTTTTTTAAGGTCCTATATATATCATACAGTAGGATAGTCATTTTAGCAGTATTGAGGGTGACTCTCAACAAGATGGTCTGGGTATAAACATCATTAGCCAAAGCATCTGCTCTTGGCCAGTGTCAGAGACAGAATATGAAAACAGACAAGCTTTTGTAAGGCCAGCAGGCTGCACAGAGACATTAGTTTGGGTCTCAGTGGCAAGTTAATGCTGTCAGATCAAGTCCATTAATCTTCCTTTTGGTCTGTTCAAGCTGGCCAGGCACAGCCAGAGCCACAGTGCTGCCCTGCTGGGGTATCTCCCTGGAGTTTAAATCTCACTGACTACGAAAATAGGCTGGGTGGAAAGCACCAGCCTGTGGAGGTCCCTGAAGGTGGATACTGGTTTCTCTTGTATGGATGTGCCAGAGACCCCCTTGTAGGAGTAGGAGCTCACTTGCTGGGTTGCTCTGGTGAGGGTACCGCAAGGAAATAGACATGGGGGAAGAGGAAAAGAAAGTATCAGTGTTTCTCCAAAGACTTTTGTCTACTTTAAATATATGAAAAGCTACTGAAACTGAGGAACCTTATAATGAAATAAAGGCTCTTTAAAACATCACAGGATATTTCAATCAGTGAGTGCCATGAAGTAAAAACGCCATGAATATAACGCTGTCAGAGAAGTGAAAAATGTCCAAAAGGGACCACTTTGAAGGACCCTACCTGTGGTCACTGTGCACAAGCACTGCATGAAGATGGGAGCACTCATCTCATGGCAGCAGGACAGACTCCAGAGCTCTGTGATGAGACAGAACAAAGTGTATGTGAGGGCTATGTGGAAACAGTCTGAAAAAAACAACTTGCAAATCCAAAGTACGTGTGTCCCTCAGCTGAGGGCACATACGGAGCCAGCATTACTGGAGGATCACAGGGCACCTTGTGCAGGCCAAGAGAAGCCACAGGAGCCGGGACACGTGCAGACAGGCACTGCCTCATGGCAGATTTTCAGGAGAAATCTACATGGAAGAAATGAGATAGAAGAAAATCATTGCAGGTCTCCAAATGAAATATGAGTAAGTCTATGCAAATCAACTATAGCTCACTCAACTTTTCACAGTGCTGATGTACTGGGATCTTCCAAGATGTTTTTCTGACGGAAAATTAATAAATCAATAAAACCCCTCACCTGAAGGCAGTCACAGGCTGGCATCCAGCAGAGTCCCCATGACAGTACAACAAGCACCATGGCTACAGCTGTGCACTGACCAGCACTAGGACCATTCTACAGAACTCAGGCCAGATGCCATGGAGCAACTCACATCCCTACCACTAAATCCACCCTCCAAAAAGGGAGGTGGGGTGGGGAAGGCACTGCCTCCAAAACAGTTGTTAGCACAAGATGAAGACTGGTCCCAACTCCCAAACAGTGCCCAGGAATTGCATATGAAGGCAAGAATTGGAAAGGTTTCTGGTGTGATTTTGGCCTGAATCACAGCCTAAATGCCACAGATGGGACTGGGTACCAGTGCTCAAGCACTGCACGAGTCCTGCCGTGCTACAGTTCATCTATATACTGAGATGCATGCACAGACTATATAAATCTTTACTGGGAGATGTTATATGGAGACCAGAATGTTCCTTGGTTTTAATACCCAACTCCAGCCATTGCTATAAAATAGTGACAGTAGCAGCAAAGTATGAAGAAGCAAATTCAGTATTAATTTTTTTTTCTTTTTTTTTTCCCCCCTTCAAGAGTTCTTTGTAACTCAAATAGTTAACTTGCTAACCAATAGATTTCACCCCTGGACTTGAGGAATCAGTAGAAATTGTAGAAAGAAATGCAAGCAGCAGACAAACCAGTGTGATAGCCTGAGGAGGAGTGTTTCCAGAAAACAGGGGAGTTATGTCTCGGCACACTACCAGATTCACTGCAAGGGCAGTATACCTGAAGTAGTTTTCTTGGATTTCCAAAAAAAGTTGAACAAGGTCCCTCCCAAAGACCCAAAATAAACAAAGGCTAGTGTCAAGGAAAAAGGAGACATCCTTTATAAAAATTATGTTTTTAAGGGTGGGAGGTGAAAATGTAGAAATAAAACAAATACCAACTGTCATATGGAGGTTATGTTAGGGAACTGTGCCTTTCAATGTAGTCATAATTTGTTTAGAAAAAGAAGCAGCTTAGCACAAGTGAAAACTTAGTGGTGAGGCAGTACAAGGAAAGATGAGGTTCAACACTGAACAACCAGTGGATGTCAGGGGGACACAACTTCCTCTGACACAAAAAGCTTCCAATCAGCAAGTAATGTTAAGCAGTATAATGAGACTGGTAAAAGGACCAGGTAAGAATTCCTCTCTTTTGACCATACCTGAGGGTACAGCAGAAGGCAGCAACAGCAGCAGAGCAGGTCATAGCCATGCTCTCCAATCAACAACACTCTTCTGGGTAATCCTGAGAATACAGCTGGAAAAAATAAAAGTTATAAATCTGGCAACATAATGAATTTTATTTTTAGACAAAACACAGCGCTTAAAAACATCAGTGGTAATGGAAATTTCTTTATGAGACCCACCTCTGCCCTTCTTTATTAGTATGTTAGTGGCTAGAATAAAATAATATTTCATGGTTTTATTCTACTCAATTGACCTAGAATAGAGTGATTTTAATCTCTTCTTCCCTGGTAACATCTACAATGCATCACATGATCTTATCTCCTTATCTTCAATTATGCTCTTGATCCTACTTTTCTTAACAGCAGTTTCATTTGCCCTATCTCTGTTTCCTGGAACAACCAAGATTACTGTTCCTTCTGTGACATCTCTACGTGGGAAGGATTCCTATTCACAGAGAACACTGCTTCCTGATGGAAAATAGTTTTCCAAGACATGCTTAGGTAACTGAAGTGCAGCACCCCATCAGGCAAAATATGATCTCTCAAATAATCTTCAGGCTAAGCAGAAGCAGATATATAAGAAAGTACTAAACAGAGGATCCAAACACAAGACTTGAGATCCTCTCACTATTATTTCTGAACTCTGTTGAAACTCAAAACTCTCTTGCTAGAAATTACCATTGCTCACATTTTAACAGCAGAATTGGAGCAGCCCAAGTCACAGATGATTTGCAGCTGGATCCCCACATTTTTACAAACAGCTGGGCCCTTGTACTCCTTGAACTCCGCAGGCTTAAGCTACATCTAAGAAACATGCGTAATGTAAGGACTGCAGAACCTGGCAGAGATGCAAAATGCCACCTGCAGCATTTACACAATTTATTTGCTTTAATCCCATATTACTCAGTACAAGGAGAGATGTGTTAGTTATCCAACATTTGTTTTGGTATCAGAAAACAAAAATGTGTATACAGCTCACACTAGAGTGGGGGGAAAAATGAACATTTTCCATTAGCAAACATGAAAACAAGTACATCTTTTGTCTTCTGTTGCAACAGGATCCAGACTGGGCTAGCTTATATGACATTCCTGGAGGGAGCATGCTCTTGCAGCATGTCATATCAGATCTAGGCATGAACCCCTGAAACTAACACTTGCCACAAGTGCTATGAATTCTTTGTTTTCTGTATTCCAAGGGATTTTTTTCTAGTTTGCTGATCAATACTATCTGACAATGTCTGAAATCTAAAATCCTCTGCTTGCAGAGGAATGACACCAAGGGTGGCTACATCAGGCTCAGCAATATGAGAACCTCCTCCCCTCCACAGCTGAGTTCTGTGCCCGGCTGGCTCCTGTCCTGGCAGCTGCCCAGGCTGCCGAGCAGCACTAATAGGCATTTTGGGTTTTGTCCTGCAAGATCTCGGCACGAAGACTGCTCAGCACAGCGGCAATGCCCCAGTAAACATCCTCTCTAGGCTGCATTGAAACCATTCCACACAAGCTGAAGTACACATTAATCAGAATTCACTTCCAGAGAAATCCTGTTAGCTTAATTAAGCCTTCAGCATCCCAAGAAAAAGAGTCGGAAGGAAAGCAATCCTGCAAGCTGGGAGAAGAACCATCTTTCTCCAGTCTGCCCCTCCAAAAGAGCTGATCTAGGATTACAAAATGCCTCTGCATGTAGCAGCAAGACTTGAGAAGTGTGTCAAGCACAAGAAAAATTATTATAAAAATTTGACATGACAGATAAACATAGGAGACATTAACAATAGCCAGTTTTTCATAGCCTGCTTAGATCCCTTGGATAAGAGTAGGCACATGATGAACCAAAAATTCTAGCCAATAGCTGATGTTATTTCAGCATTTTTCAAATGCTTCAACTAGAACCTTGTCAAAATAAATGGTGGATTTGTGCTGTATGTGCTTATATGGCAAGGTTGATCCACACTGATACTATTACAGTGTTGTAAAGCATAAAATCTAGTTAATGGTTTCTGCCAAACCATGAATCAGTTGCAAAATAGTGACCTAAAGTATGTTCTTTTTTTCCATTCTCTAATATTTCTTCACAGCACAACCCAAACAATTGCTCATAATTAAACTGATTGGAGGAGCAGACACTGGCAGGAAATACACTGCTGGCACTGCTCCGATAGCACTTCATTGTACTGGATTTAGAACAATTACATCAGTTCCTTTAATTTTGCAGAAAAAGAGGAGGGGGGCTGCTTTTTATCTTTTGCTGTCTATGAGCAAAATCAATGTTTGTCAAATCTCCTGAAGCAGATTCACATATTTTCAATGAACAGCGTTAAGTGCATCCCTGAATACCCTGCTTTTGCCCATCCTCTTCACTTTCTTTATGGATGCTTTGTATTATTAGTCAGTATCCATCTGGGTATTTTTTGAGGAAAACATAAGTAGATTAGCTTTTAATAATAGAAGGACAGAAAATGAAACATTATACAACAAGCAAGCAAAGGTAGAGTCAGACCGGAGTCCACATTTAAAAACAGCATGACTTGTGACTTCTTCCACATCTATGGAGCAAGAGTTGTGGGCACATATTGCAGAGTAGAATAACATCCCACAGCACTCTAGGGAAACTAAAGCCAAATTTTGCTCTTGAGCAGACTTATACAGTTGAACAAAATTTGAACAGAGACGGAGGGTTTGCTGAAACCTATAGAGACAAAGTCAAAAGAACACTGCATGAGTGTGAAAATGTTCTGTCTCCTTCACAGTAGTTTTGTACTTCAGACTAGACTTAATGTCCAGCATTTTCTACACAAACCAAAAAACATTCATCTCTGTTCAGAGTACCTACAGCTCACAGATCTGTACACAGATAGAAGGCTTATTTAGGAGGTCCTTTAGCCAAATTAATGATCTGTATTGCAAGGAGCCTTGTTTTCAGTTCCCATGACTGCCTTGACAGGGCAAGGATTTGTCTTCATTCTGCAGTGCCTGGTCTACTGGGCAGCTCATAGAGTAAGAGGATGGCATGTCTCTACAGTAGTTTCTTGCTCCCAGAAGAACATGTGCAACTTTGGGCCTGCACAGAGGCCAGCCACAATCTGGCAGTCAGTTAGATACTCATGCATTCAATTAAAGTGCTTTTTCTCTCACACATGCCCAGCGATGTAGCACTTCCCATGAGTGGCTGTGAATAGATCTTTGAAGAGGTTCTCACAGAATGAATGTACCTCTGTTCCCCCCAACTGCTGAATAGAGGGCAAACTTGGTTCAGAAATATAATCTATATTAGTATATTTATAAGTGAGATCTGTGCATTCATATCTCATTCTTTCCCCATGCAGACTTAGGAACAAAATCCAGAGTGTTTTTGGGGGGAGGAGGGAAAAAAAACCTACTTATGAATAGAATACTGTGCAAGGAGTGAGGAAGATAAGGCTTACAGCTTGCCTTCAGCAAATCCCTTTGTTTCTTTGCCCTTCTCTTCCAAGGTTCTAAGTCTTGTCCACCTGTATAAACAGCTCTCTGGGAGCCATAGCCATGACTGATGCTCCTCAGTACTCCTTTAGTAGTACATCCTATAAATATCAAATATCATTACAAATAAGAATTTGTATATTGTAAGATGAGGTTACAAGCCACAGAATCAGAGAATTGCTGAGGTTGGAAGTGATCACTAGGGATCATTTAGCCCACCTCCTCCCCTCAGAGGATGGCCAGTTACAACATGCTACTCAGGACTACATCCAGTCAGGTTTTTAATGTCTCCTAAGGATGTCAACTCCACAACTTGTCTAGGCAATCTCTTCCAGCACTGAGCAATCTTCACAGCAAAGTCTCCACATATTCTTCCTGTAGTCCAACTTGTGCACATTGCCTTTCCTCCTTTCACAGGATAGCACTGAGCAGAGTCTGTCTCCATCTTTACTCCCATCTCTGCCCCAGTCAGATAACATCTCCCTCTCTCTCACTCTCTCATTTTAATGTTGCAGTCCTTTCATCATGTGGTTATTTTGCTGGCCTCCCTCTACTACCTCCATGTCTTGTAATGGGAAGCCCAGAAGTGGACACGGCCCCCTGGGCTCACCAGGACTGAGCAGAGCAGAAGGATCCCCTCCCTCAACTGCTGGCAAAGCTTTGGCTGGTGCAGCCCAAGAGGCTGCTGTGCCACAAGAACACACTGCTGGCTCACATCAGCTATGTAATCATCAGGAGCCACAGCTTTTTTTCTACAAAACTGCTTCCCATCTGGTCAGACTCCAGAATATCCTAGTGCTTGGATTTACCTCTTCCCAGGTGGAGGACTTGATTCTTACTCTCTTTGGTAAAAATTACGTGGCCCCTGGTGACCATTTCTCCAGCTTGTCAAGGCCCTCTGAATGGCAGTGCAACACTCTGGCGTATCAGCCACTTCTCCCAGCTTTATATCCTCTACAGGGAAAGTTCCAGACCCAAATAAATATGAAGTGGATTGATCCAGAAGAAGTTTAGATGGAAAAATTTCTTCACAAAAAGGTTTGTCAAGGACTGGACCAGGTTGTTCAGGGAAGTGGTCACTATTCCTGGAGATATTTAAAAGGTGTGTAGATGGGGCACTTATGGACGTAGTTTAGTGGTGGACTTGAAAGTTCTGGGTTAGTGGTGTGACTTAATTATATTAGAGGACTTTTCCAGCCTAAATGGTTCTGTGATTCTAAAACAAGAGCAGAAGTACATTTTGACCTATGTCACTAATGGATTCTGGGTGCATGGTTTGCTCAGCCCCAAAGCTGCTTAAGTCCATCTAGACTTGAGAATCACCATCAGCTCACCTGTCAGAGGCACAGAGGGGCCACTGTGCAGAAAGACTATTTGTCTTGTTTGTGCTGCATCATGCCATTCTCAGTTATGAGGATAAATCAATTACACAGGAAAATGAAGGAGAAATAGCAACTGCTTGTTGCAGAAGTGCAGCAGCTCTGAGATACAAGGTCAGTATTTTAAATTGAATTGTTTTTTTCATTTTGTGAACAATCTCTTTTTGCAGTTTATCTTTCTGTATAAGAAGGAGGGTGCCTACTTTCTATTTATAACTTTGCTGGGAAAGAGTCAATGTTTTGGTTTTATTAGAACACTGTTAGAACAGAAACATTCCAGAGCCCCAAACTGAAAGATGAATTCATATTCATGTTTGTTTCCCTTGAGCCTGTGTTCCCTAGCAGAAACACTCAGTGGGCACAGTTTAGTGTAACTGCTTGACTTGTACATTTGTAACTAGCACATCCAATGCCTTTTCCAGCAGATAATACTGTATGAGTAAACACTGACTTGTAGCTATTTTAAAAATTAATAATATTTTAAATTTCCAGATAAGCTAGGATGTCTTTTCAGATAAGGAGGATTAAATTTAGTTCCCTAAACAGACATAATTAAACAATCATCTTCTTGAAAGGGATGTTCTTCTCAGGTTGAGGAATAAGGTTAGCATGTGCCAAACCAGTTTCCTGATTTGCCAGCAAATTTCCTGAATATTCCCAGCCAAATGGCTTAATCTGTTTCTCTGTTTCCTGTCTGCAAAGGTGGCATATTCTTGCTTCCCTTCTTCCTACTCTTTAGATGTAAATTGGTAAGAGCAGAGCAGCAGAGGTTACAGATACCAGAATGAGGGACCAGCGTGACACAGTAACCCTAATTGGTATTTAGGACACTTCCTACAAGGACTGAACCCTTCTGTCCTGCAGACAGCTTTGGTACATAACTGCCTTTATAAATGAGATGCATTTGAACATTTGCTCTTTGAGCCACATTTTTCAGAGCAATTCTAACTTCACCAAGAGTTGGTTTTTTGCTCTCCCATCTCATCTACTTTTTAATTTAAACATCTCTTTGCAACAAGAGTTAGATAACATGATATCTCAAACATAAGAGAATGTTTGGAAGTGCACAGAATACTTATCCCATTCTAAATCAACCACCTGTTGGCCTCAGAAAAAAAAAAAAGAAAAAAGAGAAAAGTCTTTTAGTACGTTTTGAATTCCATTCTCCAGGTGAACTGATATGCTAGGGACAGATGTGTATGAACACGAAAATACATCCTAAGGCAAACCATTAAAGATTAAAGTTAGGCTTGCATTTATTTGGGATTTTTCAAAGTACTTGCATGTACTGATTTTTGCATTCTTACATTGCTCTTTATATCTTGGTTTCATTCACCGCAGGCAACAGAAGTACCTAATAGTCATCATCATTTTTCCACCCAGAACCATGAAATTCAAGAAGAAAACACAGACTTTGCGAGCAAGAAATGCCATCTTTGTTTTGCCAGCTCAGCTAGTCATCGTTGTCGATAGAGCCTTAGTGGCAGAGGAAAAGTGCTGACAGAGTGCCGTAACCACTTCACCCAGCCAGACAACAAAGAGTTAGATTTGAGAGGAGAGTCACCATCAGAAGTGCTGGAAACAGAACGTGTTTTGTTATACTAATGTTTATTGGAAGCATAGCATCACCAAAGCATTTCTGAGGCAAACCAAGACTAGCCAGGAAACTATCATTTATGGTATTTTTCATATTTCCAGTAACTTGACTTCTTTTTCAACTACAGAATGACCACCAACACAAGTGCTTTACACTGGTTTCTTACAGAACTGTGTCAAGAATTACCAGCCTAAAAAATGCCCCAGTATGATCCAACCTGATACTCTGGCTTGCTCCTTTACACCATTTTGCAACATCTCCCACTGTTATATTAGCTTGAAGCAGCACCATCCATCTCCTGCTTTACTGCCAGAACAGAGCCCTGCCAAGGAATAGCTCTTGCAAGATAGACATTGAATGTGAGACTCCTTGTTTTCTTTTGGCTGGTCTCCCCTCCTGAAAGACTAACTGAAGAATAACCTTGACAGAAAGCACAACCAAACACTGACTTCAAAAGAAAAAAAAATATTAAATGGAACTTGATTTTTAGCCATCTTTCTCCTGGCCTGATCAAGTCAGTCCCAAACTCTCCCCATGCCCCAATGCTCAGAGCCAGGAAAAAAGTTTGTGCTGCAGGACTTGCCACTCACAGTTTAATTGACAAGTCCATTCTTCCCTGAATTTAACACTTATTTCAGAGTTTGATTAGGAACTAGGCTTTAATTTGCTTTTTTCTTTGCCATGGCATTTTATCACTCTTACAGACCATCCTCAGACGGGATTGGAACCAGTACAAAATCTTTTGTTTTCAGGCACATGGATTTCAGCCTTATTTCTGCTATTCTGAGAGGTATGAACAAATTATGCTATAATTTTTTCTGACATGCATTGTTAGCTAGATCTCTCCAGAGATAGACACAGCTGGTGCTCCAGTCTGAGACTACACATGTGAGTTTCAGCAAAAATGTTTCTTTGCAAGTTAATAGCACAACAACCCAATGATGTCTTTCTCCTCTTGCATTTTAATCCAACTGATTTTATCTCCAACTCTACCTTCCAAACCATGTGTACATCCAAATGACCTCAGTTTGGTAAGCTCATGCACAGGCACTTACTTGCAGAAAGCCCAGCACCAACCCCCAAAACTGAACTCTCCAAAACATCATAACTGAACTCTCCAAACCATCATCATAACTTGATGTTAATGCAGCTGCCTAAAATATTGACCACCCAACAGGTTCTTCTCAGTATTTTTGGTACTTTGATCAAAAATATATCACAGCATAATCTTTGCACAATTAAATATTTTTTCAGAGTTTTTATTTAATTTTTTTTAACAGTCAAATTAGATCACTGTGCTTGAACTCAAACTCCCTCAACATCATTTACCACTCAGCTGAAAATACTTGCTTTTATTTATGTGGTACTGGAGACCATATCTTATACCCTAGAGTTCAATAACACAGCATTCAGGGCCAGACACTGACTTACATAAAGACCATATGAAAAGACATTCCTGGACACAGTAGGCCATATATCTAAGACAAGGAAAAGATTCCTTAATCTATGCCATTTTGATTGAAAAACTCGACTCCAGCTGCTAGTCCCCCTTTTTAGTTTGTATTGCTATTTAGGAAATTCCTGACTAATTGTCTACTTCTCCTAGTGTTTCACTACAGTGTGGCCTGTCTGATGGGTGGGAGGGGATAAACCCTCTCGCTGCTGGGGGTGAGCTACTGCAGCTATGACAGAGCTCTTGTTCTCATAAACCAGGCCCCCAGACAGACCACAGACACATTTTGTTACCCTCTGCCTCCGAGAGGGCAGTGTGCCCCGGCCCCAGGGCATCTCTCCTGCAATGGGGGGAGAGGTTGGTGGTGGCAGTCTGATGCCCCCGTAGCCAGCCACAGCCTAATGGAAGATTTGGGCTAGGACTGACCACGGTTATTTTACTGGATGAGATCACTGCAACATTTTTGGAGAGCCATGCACACATTATTGGAAACAGTGGGAGCTTGGAGGGGAGGAGGAGCGCTCTCACATGGAAAGCTTTAAAGCTACCAAATATTAAGTTCTCACTCAGGGGCTGAAGTTTCCAATGGTAATTAAGAAGAGCTTTTCCATTAGCAAGTGCTACATTAAAATTCTTTTGCATCATTAAGACTAAAATCCTCCTCAGAAATCTGGAAAGATTTAATAAATCCCGATAAGCTGGAGGGGTTGGAGGGGCAGAGAAAGAAAAAAAGAGAGAGAGAAATTAATGCCTGGAATTGTGTGGAGATAGCAAATTATTAAAGATTATTCATTAGTTCCTTTACTAGGTAAAGACAGCATGTGTATAAAAAAGAAACCTCATGCAGATATCTGTGTTGGCCAAGTGAGCTAATCAGTGGACTTAAAGAAGGTTTTCCAGTGTCTGAAAGCCCTGTGATCATGCTCACACTCTTCCCAAGCATCAGCAGAACTAATGAGGCATCACCTCCCAAGAGCCACCGCCAGAACTCCTGGGTAAAAGACAGCTCTGCCTACGTGGGGCCAGAACCAGAAGCTCCAGCTGAGCTCGGGAGCTGGGGCTCAAGTCCCCCTGTCACGATCTGGCGACAGGAGGCATCACTTCAGCTCTTGTTACAGAGCCACACACAGGGGCTGGAAAATTCAGTTTGCTCAATTTAACAGGAAATGCTGCAGAGCTGTTGTACAGTTACGACAGTATTTACAAATATACTCCATGAGGAAAAAACAATAGCAGTGCATGGAAACAGCCTCCACTTCAAGCATCTTGCCATCCTTAGGCTTGCCTAACTTATTTGTGGTTTGTTTACTACATCTCATTATATTTTTACAAAAGAAATTACATTTGCTTTAAAATGAATGTCTGTGCTCTGCCCTTAAGTTCCAATATAATAAACTGTGCTCTGGATTCATTTCTCACTGGATAACTATTCAAAGAAATATTACTTTCTTATTTTTCTTCATTCCAGAAAGAGCTATTCATGCATGGCCACACTCAGTTGTGTTTATTTAGAAGGCAAATAGGAAAAAAACAAAACAAACAAAAAAATCAACCAGAACAATCACACCATACTAATGAATAGCTCATGTCTTTTGGAAAAAACCACTTATCTTCCTCAGATCCATAGGATGCTTGAAAGGAAGAGAAACATGTCAACATGGTATTCTTTTCAATTCTGTTTTTTAAATGGTTTAAGTCTTGAGGTTGTGCATGATCTGCCACTGTCCCATGAAAGACACATTTATTTCACCTTGTGCCAGTAAAATGAACAATTGGAAAACTCAAAGGAAACAGGATTTGCAGGCGCCTTGCAGAGATAGATGTGAATGGGAGCAACACAGAGAAGAACATTCTTGTACCTGGGTTTGCTGCTGAAGGATGTCGCTGGCCGCTTGACCGCCTGGCTGGTCGAGGGGCGACAGTACCCTCGCGTGCCCGGACACAGGCTCTCACGCTGCACGCAGGCGCGCGGCAGCGAGGCAACGCCTTAGCCTTTTCGGGGCAAACTCGAGGCAGTTAGTAAATCCCACAGCCCAGGCTGGGGCTGGCAGCAGCCGATGGATCAGGAGCGACGCGGAGGCGATGAAGGAAGAAGAGAGGACTCGTTTGTGGGCAAAATCCAAGAGTTTATTCTCTGCCCTAGCGGGGGCAGGAGAACTTACTATGAGGATGGGAGCCACAGAACGAGCCCCGAAATGACCGTTACAGGGGGTTTTAAGGGAAGGGAAAAGGGGGAGGAGAGAGGGAATGGACGAATGGGGTGCATGAAGGGGGATGACAGGAACCAATAAACGAAATACAAAGGTGGGACGTATTTGAATAAACCAATGGGGAAAACAGAACAACTGAACCTTCTAGCAATACATGAATAATAACTCAACCGTATGAATATTGAAATTATTCGTGAGGGGAGAAGGGAGGGGACGGTGCCTTGATGGACAGCGCCAATGGCGGGAAACCTCCTCCAGCCTGCCTACCTCTCAGGACTCGCTGTCCCAAGAGGTCTCGTCTATCCAATCTGCCTGATCTATAGGCAGGGCAGACTGAAGGCAGCCTCCACGGCTATGGGTGACCCAGCCGGTGGCTGCGCCACCGGCTGAATGACCGCCACAGAAGGACCCCAGGAATGCTAAAAGGCTCCTAAAGCATGAGAGTGATAACATGATGGGATTCTCCACCCCCCCTTGCATGGTTTGCATTTCCTGAATATGACTAGAAATGGTGCAAAATTATACGATGATCCATACTTTGCATACCCTAAAATACCTTTAGTACACCAAAAAGGTGTGTAAGTAATAAAAGTCAGAAGCAGAATTTCCAAACCACTCAGGAAAATCCCATCCAGTGTTCCTTAGCTTGAAATAACTCATTAACTTGGGGTGGGATTCATTCTACTTAAATTAGCCATCTAAAGATCAGTTGGCATGGGCTGAGCTAGTCACTGCAGGATCCCAAGCATCAGTGGAAAGCAATGCTCACCCCCAGGAGATGCGATGAATCACAGAAACACAGCGATGCTTTTTTCCAGAGCACCCGTCCAACAACGTGCACTCCAGGAACCTCTGAGCCAGCATTTGCAGCTTTATGTTAAAATCTGTCCAGGGCTCAATTGCAGAACTCTTTCCTCTCTTAAAACTGAGCACCTTCTCCTACATCTTTCCTAGCTTTCAGTGTGCTATTTACCCTCAGTAAGCCCTTTCTTCTGATCCCATAAGTGCTCACTCCCTTGAGAATTACTGATTTCTTTTACAAAGCCATGTGGTCAATCTCAACCTTTGTCCACATTAACTGATCCTTTCAAGGGTTTTAAGGCAGCTTCTAAGGCATGACATCCCTCCAAAAGCTAAGCCAATTCAAGCTTCCACTACTATCTCATTTATTACTGCATCTGTCATTTTTCCAAGTCTAAACTGATCAGCACTTTTCTTGAGCTTACCAGTACCTTTTTGGAAAGGGCATCCATTATATATTAGACAGTTTTCAGTCCTCTCATGCTCACATGAGACAAGAGGACTCCAAGCAGCAGCTTAGCTACTTCAGTCTTTGGTGAACACTACCTTCTTTTATTGGTTTGGTCTATAAAGTTTCAAATCAATGCTGCTTAAAGTCACAGCCTTTCTTCTGATAAGCAAATGTGGAGTTTCTCAATATTTTGTGTTTACAAGTCTGTTTTTCTCATCCCTGCTTGTGTCCTGTCATATACTTTAATCATTTTAAATAATTTTTAAAATATAGAGGTATTTCTTTATTGCATGAACTCATTGTCTTCAAAAACAGCCCAGACACTGCAAACTCTTTCATAGATCCCTAGGTTCCCACTGGTCGGCCTAAAGAGCAGAATCCTTAAGATCTTTTCCAACCTAAATTATTCTATGACTCTAAGATTTGGAAGATCCAGAATCAAGCCCCAAAAAGAGGACAAAAAATTAACAGTATTGGATAATTTACCAAATGTTGTAAAGATCATCATGACCCCCACATCAGCTTTCCCTGATGACAAAGCTATCACCACCCCATCTGCCTCCTCTCAGAAGAACAAATAGTATTGTAAATGTTGACAGGGCCTGATTTATAGGCTGGGGTTCTTACTCATATTCAACCATCCAAATGCTAACAACACAATTTATTCACACTCTCATACTTACTCAGCCAGGATTCCAACGGAGTTACACAATTCACCTTCATCACACTTTCCTTCAGCCTTCTAATAGAGAAACACAGTTTGAGCACCCCAAGCTGCAATTCAGACTATTTAAACAATTTCAGTTCAGAAGAACTACTTAATTATGAAAAAACAACCCCCAAGATTCCTTTAGCTTCAGGTCAGATACCTCCTCATTTGCAACAGCAAAATGCTGAACAAGCCTTTACCAAAGGACTTAAAAATACCTCAATGCTATCAGCCACCCAAGCATTTTTGTGCAAGTTATGTAGAATTTAAGGTGCTGCTTCATCCACTTCTGAAGAACTCCCTTCTCCTCTGCAATGTTCCTGTTTTTAGGAAATATAAGAGTTTTTTTCCACAGAGATGAGTAACCTACCTGCATTTAACCCACCACTATTGAAGAAAAAAGGAAGCAAACAAGCCAACCATCTCTCCCACCTCCATGTCTGCAAACAGGTTATTCCAATTCAGCAGAGAAAACAAGTTTCTTTAGGGAGGTACATTTTCTTTCTTCTATAAAACCCTACTCAACTTACACAAGTATATAAACCTCCAAGTATCACCACTTACTCCTATAACCCACAGTCAGAACAAACATCCAGCTAAATATCTCTTCTCCAGGGTGAGCTCAGGTGCTATCTAACAGCGCAAGAACCAGAAACACCTGGAAGCAGTTAGGGCAGCTGTATTGAGAGGCAGCAAACGAGGCAATGCTCATTTTGTGTGTGTGGTGCCACATACCGTGAGGAACATACCTAGCACTACAGCCACTGGATGAATAGAAGCAACAGGAGGGGTGAATAATGGAAAGACAAAGCAGCACAGTGGAGACTGATGCTTCAGTAAACACATGTGCTGATTCCCAAGCCAGGTGCAGTAGCACCGGTTGGTGATGGCTTTCTACAAACCTTTGTACAACTGTGTTGAAGGAAATCCTGATACAAGTGGATTTTGATTGATTCACATATCTTTTGAGTAGCATCTTGTTTATCTGTTTCTTATAAACTGATTGTGTGAGTCAACTCATGACTCTGCAGGAAGCTCTTGTGACAACTCAGAAAACATCATCTTAGTAATACTGCCAGGAGCATTAGCAGCAAATGTAGGTTTCACCATCACCTTCATGTGATCAACCGAGCTTCTCTTTCAGTGTCAGCATGTAAAGGGACCAAACATTATCCAGTCTTCCCCTAAAATTCCTCTACTAAAAGTATGGCATTTTCTGATATATGAACAGTCAGGTTTAGACTATTTGGCCTGCATGTTGGCCAAAACCCACCCAAGTCTTTCTGATATTATCAAAGGGCATTTGAAATTTCTAGGGATTCTGTCAATACTTACCACAGGATCTATCCAGCCATGCTACAGCACTCCCATTTGAAGCTGCACCTTTTTTCCAGTGAAATTGAACTATCAGCAATCCCTTCAATGAATCCATGAATGGCTAAAATGTTTCACTGACTAACAGAGCAAGTGGATTACTCCCTATGCCTTTCATACATGGTATACAAATGACACAGTTTAATATGGAGAAAATAATTGTCAACACACAATAATTACATATAATTTCATATGATCTGATATGTGCAATTTAGTGTTTTATTAAACAAATACAGTAGCTAACCAAAATCAGATAGCTGATAATGGGACATAACATTAAGGTCTGTGCTCCTATCGTTAATTATTGGTCATCTGAAATGGTATATGCTCTAAAACATAAGACAGAACACTACCTTGCTGTGAAATAAGAAATACGACAGAAATAAAGTTAAGGGACATGTTTATTTCTGAGCTTTCTGCAAGCAAAATTGCTTTGATACAAAATGAGTTCAATGATACAGTGCTACCATCCACTCAAGCAAAAGAAAACCTCACATTTACATGAATGCACTTTATATTGATATTCGTACAGAACAGTAGTTCAGATATCCAGAATGTGTCTGGCCTCATTGAAAGCAATGGCACAGAAATGCTGCAAGGTATTGGAGTATCATATTATTGGCAAGTGCTTAATTAACTCTGTGAGTTCTCTGAGAGATGCTGTATAAATAAGGGTACTGTGAATGTGTGTTTGTATTCCTTAGTAGTTTTGACATACATCCTTTAGTGTTTGTTTAGTTAGCTCAAAATGTGTAATTGTGTCTTTTGGCTTTTAGTATTCTCTTTTTCTTTTTTAAAGAAAGATCATGAGGTATCCTTTACTGTTAACTAATGACATAGTGATAGGCCTTTTTTATTGAGGTTGCAGAGACTTACTGTACATTCAGTACACTGTACATTCGGCAATTATTTTTAGTGTACTTTCTACATGTTACTGTGTACAATTGTTAGTTTACATTAGAACTCTTCCCCTTCTCACAGGATATGGCAAAACAAAAAAGAATCTGACAAAAATTATACACATAAAATAAGAAGACAAATACACAAATAAGGCCATCTGCAGAATTAAAAATCCACCTCTTGCGATATTTCACAATAATTTCTACATAATATTTTACATCTTATGAACTTAAATACTTAATGCAAAAGGAAAAGACCTTTATGGAGCCATTCGTATTATCTCTTCAAGGACTTGTCCGATTTGCTGGCTAGTGGCCTTCTCTGGGGAGTTGGAATTTTAGAAGGCTTGGCTGATCCTGGCCGAGAACCTGCTCGGGGTGTCGGTCTGCTTGTAGCAGGAACAGTCTCTGACATATCTGAGCACACAGACTGGATTTCCGAAATGTCAAAGTCAGATGCGTCACTGCCTCGGCGGCTACTTGACCTGCTGCCAGCCTTGCTTCCTGCTCGGCTACCAGGTCTGCTGGGAGTTCTTCTGGTTTCTAGAAAGAGAGAAGATAACCATCAGGATTAAAGGTAAGGATGGAAAAGCTGTGCAGGTCTTTCCGAGGTCTTTGGCAACCCCAAAAACTCCTTGTTGCACAAACTAAACTTTAGACCTCTGCCAGGCAAGTTATGTTATAATGATGCTGTGTCTCACACTAAAGAGAAGGAAATGCAAGATTAAATGCTGACACACAGTTAATTCATCACTAGCACATCTAATTAAAAATGCATTATCCTGGCAGCTTTTCTTGACCCACTAGATGTCCATTGTACCTTCACTCAACAGCCAGAGCCTTTATCTCCCCTGCCATTTTCTCAGCTATTAATTGAAAAAAAATTAAAAATTCAGTATCTGGTCTCTTTGTGCATTCATGATTTATAACTACAGGCATCTTGGAGGCGCAAATGAACATCCCAATTTTTAAGTGTGTACTCCTCTTTTTTAAAAACAATTAAAACCCACAGAGATGAAAGGTGCAACTAAACAAGGGCAAAGTACACACCTTGCCCAACAAAGGGCTGAGAAGATGAGCTCTTAGCAAGCCTGTTAAGTAAAAGCCTGCCCAGACAATGTGCCATGAACTAAATAACACAGCAAGGAATCTTACATAGAAAATAATTAATGTGGTTTTTCATAATTTTCCAATTACTTATTAAGTATTTTTGATCTTCACAAATCTGGTTCCCTGTATGTATGAAGAACACCGTGTTGAACCTGAAATCTTAGGTGGCTCATTTTCCAAATCACCTGTAATTTAAAAGACATGTACTCTTTGATCAGGATTTTCCAGTACTGCTGAGTGTGCTTTGCAGAGCCTTAAGCTGTGAGGGAAAGCCAGCAGAGCTATCTTCTGTTCTAACCATCCAGCCCTCTCCCTTACACACAGCTGCTCTGAGCATCCTGGAAGAGCACAGCTTCACTGCTTTCCATTTTCATATACTAATTTGAAAATCTCTATGCGATATTCCATCACTAAAGTCATCTACAGCTGCTCTCTGCAGTTCTTTCAAAAGAAATGGACAAGTCATGACTAAGTGATCCCTTTATTCTGTCACAATTGAGAATAACTTGAATACTGTAAAGAAATGGATCCTTTAAGTAAATGCTTCTTCCCTAGTTCCTTGGGCAGATACATTGGAGATACCACTGTCAAGAAGATTGCAGTCATGAATTTGCACATCCAGAGCTGAACGTACCTGCTGTGCAACTATGTGAATGGAGGGCCTGATTATGTGCACCCTCAGCAATGGGCAGACAGTAGGACTTGTACTCCTTTCCATTCTTCTGACATCTTCCTTGAACCCTAACGTGACCTTAAGTATTCAGGTGGAAAACAAAGCAAGTGGTAGATCAATCTCTGAAGTCAAGACACTCACCTGCAAACTGAGCTCTGACTCTGGTAGCTGCTGTTGACAAGATGCCGCTGTCTTCTCCTGAGTGGAAACCCTTCCCTGATAGATACCCCGGCAGTCTGAGTTTACTTCCTTGAATTGGTGTTCCCTATGCAAAACAAAACACAACAAACAAATGGCTTTTTTCACTGAAGATAAGGACTGGTATTAGGTGCTACTGGTATTAGCTTAGAATATGATCATCATAACAACACTGACTGTGAATCTGAAATACTGGTTTGAGCCACTATGGACATTATTCATAATGTGAAGTTTAGAATGTTCCTTTAGCAGTTTGCATTTGAAGTAGTCCAAATGTAAAACAACAACAACATTTTAACAGTCTGCTTAACATTTTAGCATCTTTGTGTGTATTTCAATGCATACAAAGAAAGAAAAAAAGCTACCTTCTTATAATTAGTCAAGCATGTAAGATTAGTTGATGGTACATATTGAGATTTTATGTCTGCATAACTTGACTTTCCACCATTCTGGCTGTAGTTATAGGTGACAAAAATATTTTTAAAATTGAAACAAGGCTACCAAATTTCAAAAACCTTTTGCTAGGAGAAAAAAAACCCAAAACAAAACAACAAAAATCAGAAAAAAGGGCATAGGACTAATTTAAAAAGTTCCAGTTGTCAATATACTGTCTTACAGTGACTCTACTACACAGTCTTATCCTGTCTGCTTTCTTATTTCTGAAATGAGTCTTGATTTATATCTGCCCCAAATCAGAAAATTTCTTGAAAATTGAATCCTCAATTGTCAAAATGCATATCACTCACTAAATAAGATGTATATGCAAATAAGAGGAAAACTACAATATTCATAGTAATCTAATTAACGCAAAAATACTACATATATACCTAAAAGTAAGAACAAACAGTGCAGTGATGAATGTAGTTTGTGGAGTTGCCTTGCTCCCAGGATCCTGTGTTCTGTGCCTTTGATCCCCATACAATTGTAGGAAGAATTTGGCACTGAAAGCCAAGATCCAGAGGAGTGTGTTGAAAGCTGCCTGGAGCTAAGAACAGAGCAGAGGCCTGGCAGGAGCTTGCCTGGCAGCTGCCAGTTCAGACCACTTCTGGCACTTCTGAACAGAGGAGCACTGAGATGCTACAGAGCAGACAATCTGCTGGCTCTGACAGGGCAGGTCACAACATTAAACTCTCGTTAAAGCCAAGTACAGTGCTCGACATACAGCAAGCCACACCCTGGGAATCTCTGCCATACAACTGCTTGGGAGGATAAGGAGAAAGGGAACACTATTATCTCCACTGAAGCTGCTGCACTCTGGGCAAGGCATTGGGATAGAAACACCAGTGCAAAAAATAAAACTAGCTTGTTCTTCAGTTTGGCCCTCTTCAGTTTTGCCCTAAGCTGAACTGCAGCTTACATATGAAATGAATAAATGCTCTCTTGGGCAATAAATGCTGCAGAATGCCTTAGAAATTCACTGCAACCTACCCCACCCTAACCATTCCATTTATAATCCTAAACCACACTAGTTTACATAAAAGAAACTCACTGAAACTACTGGCAGTCGGAGGAGCAGATAAGAAATACAGTGCCCCCATATGAAATCAGGCCAGCTGCTTTCCTGTCATTGTCATTCAATGAAAACACCTTCCGTATCTATAAACCCTTTAATGTACCATCAATTAATCTTTCAGAGCAGTTACAATCTAAGAGATGAAAGAACATACAAGAATATATTAAAAACTGACAACTGACTAAACTGTGCTGTTAATCATTCTAAGCAACAGACCTGTGTGCTTGCAGTGCTGTATCCACAGACACACCTGCAGTGTACACAACAACACACACAGACGGAGGGAGGCAGAAGATTGTTGTGCATCTTTGAGCAAAGCCATGCTGAGGTTATGGAAACTTTGCAGCAGAAGGTGCCACATGAACAGCAATAGGCATCAAAGTGTAGATTTGTGAAAAGCAGATACAACAAAGGGAGTGGTAGCACAAGCTTCTCTTCTCCAAGCCCTCCATCCATGCCAGGGCAAGAGTAACTTCCACAAATGACCAATCAGTGTACAGCCTGATCCAGCTGCAATATTTTCACTAATGACATTAGAGGAAATACTTTGGCTCCAAGCCCCTTCAAATTTTGGTCATACAGCGTAATTGCCGGCACAATCCTAATTGCTATTTTAGCAATTTCTATGTAAGCCATGCTAGTTTCCTGTTAAGTCATCATATAGCTATCCTATTAGAGCAACAAATGGTCACTACCCTCTAAACAAACTTTCAGTTGTTGTAAAGATTTATATATCACAGTCAGACTTTTGTGCCATCTTCTTCACAGTGATTAGATATTTCTTTATTTAGTGGTTTTGCACTAGAGATCATGATTTATTAATCTCGTGCCTGCAGTTCAGAAACATTGTAGTACTTCATGAACTCAAAGTAAACCATTTTAGGAAAGAAACCTGCAAAGTATATGAAATGTTTTATTATTTTTTTTAAAAAAGTACTTTTCCACATTTACTCAACCATTTAATTCCATACTTTTATGGTTTATTAACCATTTGAGCTTTAGACAAAAATTCATTGAGACTGAGTTTTCCTAAAATTAAAAAAAAACATGAAAAATAGAACAAAAAAAACCTTGGGGAAAAAAAAAAGGCAAGAAATAATTTGACAAAGGTCTAAAATAAAGACAATGCATTAATAGGCACAAGATGTTGCAGCTCTGACGCACTGAAACTCTAGTGGCTGTTAGTGAAGTGAGAGTTTTAGTGAAGGAAGTCATTAGACTAGAATTTCTGTCCTTACTGTACCTCTGCAGATGACCCTTGATAGTCTGAGGATTCTGGTGGCTTAGAAGGAGTTGATGTTTTGCTGTTTGTCAACCATGGTTTACCATAGTTGCGTGTTAAATGATGTGGTGTCTGTATGAAACAATGGTAAATCAAAATATGAAGGACAGTAGAGGAAAACAACTTCATGGAGAAGGATACCCAGATTTCACATGGTGATCAAATCTCAGTAGAAATAAAAACCAAGCAGAAAGAGTTAATGACAAATGTTCTGAAATGAAGAGATGACAGAGTTTATTTTTCAAATGAAATGGAGAGGTTTGCTGATCTTTCAGAGCAATTCCCAAATTGCCGGTCAGCTCATGTGGCATCTTAAATGTAGAAATTCTTCTACTGCCATATTGCAAACAAACAGTAGAGGAAACACATTGAAAACATTTCTCAGAACTTCCCCAGACTATGAAATAAAATGGAGATGCTTTTTCTCCATCAGCTAGAGAAAGCACCAATATAACTGGAGCAAGGAAAAACCCAAAAATTCAATCTATAACCCATTTGTCAATGAGTGCAGTTTTGTACGTTTCTCCTTACCTTTGGTGTACTTGTAGTAACAGCTTGTGGGGGAACTGCCTGGCCAGCTTGACTGGACAGAGAAGTAGATCTGTTGGGAGAAGCACCTCTTGAAGAGGGTCGTGATCTACGGCCCCTTGGTCGGAAAGCTGCCATGCTCTGAGTGGCACCATCTGCCAAAATGAATTTTTCACGCAGCTCCACGTTTGTCCTCCCTTTAGCTGCAAAGAAAGGTGTTCATCGAATCAGATATGAAAGTTGTCACAAGGTTGTTTATTGCCATTTTTGCCATGCCAACTCCAACACATTTTAACAATAAATAAAATGCATTACTGTGTAATGCATTTATTTTGGACACAGAAGAATTATGTGCAGAACTCGCTTATTCTAACACTTTATGCCAGCAGGAATGAACCACTGTCAAAGGAAGTCAGCGTGATAATGGAATGCTCAACGTGCTAAATCATTGTTAATCAATCAACTATTAATACAAAGACACAACCTGATGGGCAGTTTTGCTAACTCTACAGCTATTCATAATAAATAATACTTGCTTGGATGCTCTAGAAGAAATAGCTAAATACAAATTACAGGAAAGCAGCAAATATATTTATTGAAAATGATGATGTTATGTAGTTTGGCAACATGCAATGATGAACATAAAACTCAAACTATGATGAGGTAATTGGTGGCTAAGCACTCACACACACATACAAACACACGTATGAGAGAATGTTCTGCATGAATAAATGCAAGACGTTAGCATTTAACTGTGTCAGTGTGAATGACAATTGTTTTTGAAACACTCTTCAAGCGTGTCAAAAAAATTAGCTTGCAAAGCACCAGCCCATGTAGGAACACGTTAAGCTAAATATGATGGGTGAAGCATATAGTTAAAAGTATATATATATTTAAAAAGTGGGAAGGAAATGAAGAGAGAGAAGAAGAGGAGAAGGAGACAAAGAGAGGGGTTTGCCAACCTATAGTAGGCTGAGTGGTAATTGAAGAGTTTGATTCCGAACGTAACATTTTACTCCCGTGATGATGAACTAGAAAAAATGACACAGGACATGGGTCACATTAAAGAAAATTGTTAGCAGGAGAAGAAATCAAGTACAGCAGCTGCATATGCAAGAGACTTGGAGCACCAGGCCAAAAGACAGGACTTGAGCAAAAGCTGTCCCTAAGTGCTCTGAGGTGAGTTCTCAAAGGTCTTCTAGGCAAAAAGGAAACGGTGTTTGGACAGACCCGGCTACAGTCCCAAGTATACCTGTGTAACAACAGTATTTATCTGCTGACATGAAGAAGTAATATAAGCTAAAGTGATTTTATATGACTAGGTGCAATACTTTTAAAGCTGTTTATGACAACAGTTCTTTGCAATGTGATTTATCTGAATACACAAGGAGCACTTGGTGGAAATGCAAATTTGCTAGGTGAAGTGGTTTAGGAAAAGTTTGAATCTGCGTCACTGACTTCAACCAGACAAGGATTAGGTACCAATGCACAATGTCCAGTGACATTGATTTTACAGAGACCAGTATTCCTTAGAACCACTGTGTTGACATCTGATCACATATACCCAAGAAAAAGGGGTAAAGTACTATAGACAATGCTGAGGACTGTAATAAGGAATTCCAATAAATTAACTGGATAGTTATGAAGCATTGTATCTTTCAGTGTCAATGTAGGAATGAATTGCAACAGTCTACCCCTCAATAGGCTGAGATAAATCTTTGGGATACAAAAGAACTAACCAAGTTAACCCTTCAATGAAGCCAGATCTTCTAAGGCATATTTTATTTTCTACTACTCTACACTTTTGAGGAATAGAAGTAGAAAGCAATAAAAGAAGGACAACTCTGCAGGCATAAATGACTTTTCTATAGTGCAAAATCAGGTGCTATACTTCAGATAGACCTGTGGTAACACCAATAAATATAATATTGCTCTTACATTTAATAAACAATATATGCAATACATTGGTAAGCAAAAGGACTATTTTTATCTCTGCTAAAAAAGTCACATATGTTATCATAAGGTTATGACAGCACTTTTATGATACTATGAGAAGTTTTATGGGTACCTTTTAAGCTCATAGACAAAGGTTTCTAGGCCTTAGTGACACACTGAAAATCCTTACGGGGTTCTGTTCTTTTTGGATTTTACAGGGTTTTATGGTAGGTTCCTTTTGGATTTAACATCCTTTTCTGAGCATGATAACTGCTACAAATACAAGGTCTCCACCCTCTCAAGGTCTGTATCAAGCTGTTTAGAAACTTGTCTCAAGGTAGAAGCTGCATGAGAAGGCTGACACTGGAGTAAGATCTACAGGACACCTGATGTCACTGTCTTCACTAGTTTGCTTGCCTCTCCTGAAACCTCCTGTTCTCATGCTGTTACAATATTGATGATCATTATTATATTCTACAGAACTCTTAAGAAGTAAAAATGCAGTAAACTTAATGCTGCTAGTAAATAGGGTGGTATTACCTAGCTACAGAGTATCTGCTCACTGTGAACATAGTGAACATTACTTTCTGCAGTTTTACTACTCTGGCTGCTATTTTACTGTTGTATCTCCCACTCCCTTCACAAATGGCTCCTTTCCAACTGTTTCTCCAAGAACAGTGCCAGACAGAGGCTACCTTTTCACTACAGGAGTGGGCTTTCCACTGCAGTGTACGGAGAACACAAAACATCTGATGCAATGCCCTGGAGGGCTCCATGATAGAGCACTCCCTGCTCCCCCGGAGCACAACGTCCTCCGGACCAGAACATTTTCCACTTGCTTTGTATACGGCTCAGGGCTCTACAAAGTGCTTCTGGGGAAGATGCCAAGGAAAAGACAAGGTTACAAAGGTGGAGATTGAAAGACTGGGAACAGTTACTGGCCAGATTTTTTTGTGGTAGTGGTGTTACTCACCAATTCAATTGCCTTATTTTGATTTATTGTGTTGCTGAGGAGGTTTTATTGGACATTTCTGTGTGCTATTTCTGCAAGTCATACAAGCCGCTTACATGCCATAAACTCTATTTGGGCTAAGTTCAGTTCTTACTTACACCACTGTAACACTGAAGGAACTGTGCAAAAGACACCACAGTTATTCCAGACATACATCAGTGCAACTGAAGAGGATCTCAACCATGGGATTTCAAGTTTACAAAAATGTGACATTTAGTGAGATGATGTTTACAACAACTGGCATTTTATACAAGTCAATCTCCATCTTGAGACAATGAATGGTGACTGCATCCAAGTAATATGGTGCAAGTCTTTAACAGTTCTGTTACATACCTCGGCAAGGATCATTTTTCACTAAGAACTCATCAAGTGCCATCCAGCCACCTCCGACACGGACCATGACCGTACTTCTTAGGATACGAACAAGGCGCAGTTGTTGAGAGTCACCAAACTGCAATAAAAATCAAATGACAGTCTGAGGTTCTCAATCATTCAGATGCAGTGCAACACTGATAGGTTAAAAAAATCAGACATTTTAAAAAGTTTATTTTGATATTTAATTATTAGTAATTGCTAAAAAAAAAATCAATTTATTTATGCAGATTATTAAAGCTGTTAAGATTTCAAATCAGATGGCACTGCATTAATCAAAAGAAGATGGCAGGATAGTAAGAAAGAAACTCAGGTTTAATTTTATGCTTGATTCTCAAATGTCTGAGGTCATAAAGGAAGTAAAATTAGTAGTACATTATTTAATTGGTTCCAGTCTGCTTTTGTGCAAATTAATGAAGACTTATTTGCATTATTTCACTGGTAAAATCTTAAGTAAACACTCTTCTGCAACAGTCTTGATTTTTAATGTTGTCAGCTGAAAGGAAGGCAGCATCGCTTCAATCAATCAGTATATGGTCTGGAAATTCAACGTGTTATGAGTGTTGCACAGTTGTATCAATTGATTCATCTATGGGAATATTTTCAGGTGCTGACACTGCTTACCTACAGCAAGGTGCATGTGGGGAAGCGAACATTAAAGAAGCAATGAATGATTAACAACTATCATTATGTTTGTCATTCCTCTGTCTATACATCAAGGCTCTTCACAATTCAGAGATGCACAACAATCTGTTTCATACTAAGTTCCTGCATGAGTCCATTCTTCCTTTGGGCTGATGGCCAGGCCTAATGCATGTTTTGCTCTTGAAACCTGTGTAACAAAACCTGTACGCAGTACCTTCACTCAAATTTGGATCAAAGAAAGCGTGACCAACATGTAGACCTCACAATCTCAAGAAAACTAACCAGAAGAATTCAGTACTTTTCAGTCATAAACTCAGCACTACTAAAATAGTTTGGTACCAGAATACCAGGCCAAGTGCAGTGCACTCTCACACAAACATGCAGAGCACTCACTAAAACCAATGGGAGTCAAATGCACCCCTTTGGGGCAATCTCTGACCCTTAGAGAAGGCTGTACCTACTTGCTCCAGTGAGGGGACTGAACAAACCACACAGCAAACGTGCTCCCTACTTGTTAGATGACTTTAGTTGTTTGGTACTATTCAAGCCAAGAAGAGAGAATAAGTTTAAAGGAATATTACTTTTAGGAACCAAACAAAAGCAAAGCTTGCTTCTTAATTCAATAATAAATTGTATTTGTTATAACTAAGAACATTCACATGAGCATTATTTGCAAGGGCTTTTTAATAATGTATTCAATATGTGCCAAACAAAGAACCATTTTATATATGTAGATCAAAGTTTTTTAAAAAATGGCATCCAAATTGATGCTGTTTATTTTCATTGGCTTGTTCCTACCAAAATTTTTTCTAGTGGTTCTGAAGATAGTATCTTTCTTCTTTTCTTCGTTTTTTTCCCCCATCCCAGCCTAATTAGTCAGTTAGACCCCATCAGGCAACTACACCAAGGGTCAAATATAGTGTGCTTTGGAAACTGCCCACCTAGCTGTGGTTAATTTAGAAAGTGGGGCTGGAAAGTAACACAGTAAAACAATGAAATCTATGACGGCATTTCTTCTTATGGTAACTCAGTTGATTTCCTTCCTAAAATAGCCTGGATACCAACTTTCTTTAAACAGTATTTAACATTCTTTCAAATAACCAGAGGTAAAAACATAAAGGAGTTTAAGCTACAAAATGGCATGTTCTTGACAATAGCCTGTAGGTGCCATTCTGCATCAATACGAGTTAGATGCTCTCAAGAAATGCTCTGTTTCCCAGATCTGAGAGTACAGATGACAGATAAGAGGATTAACATAATTTCAAACAGTTCTTTCAGAAAGAGACTTGTTCTATATGTGGAAAATATTTAAAATTATTTCTTAGATATATCACTTGAGGCATGTGGCAAGATTATCCACTGCTCTGTGCTTTCTTTATACTTCAACAGGCTCTGCTAGTAAACAAGAGTGCACCCACATTTTCAATATCTTGAGATTTAAAATGGCTATTGCTGTTAACGCTAGCATGTCCAGAATGGATTACATCCATTATTGCCTTTTTAAAAGCATAAGACAGTAACAGTATCTGATATCTGGTTTGCATAAGGTGTTTCCATTCTTACTGGGCAGATATGATTTAGCATTTCAGGAAGCTGTGTATCAGTGTGTAGCATGGGAGTCAGTGCTGGGTAGCCTTTCCTCCTGAGAAAGGACTCACCACTGATCCAGTTGACACAACATATTCTTAAACACAGCTCCAACACATTATAGACTTGCCACAGCTCCTTGAAAACGCTTTGAGAGAGGAATTCCCCACCTAAATGGGAACAGCAATTTTATTTTGCCTTTTTCCAAAATATGTCTTTAACAACTCACTGTGTCAGTACATAAAATAATAACAATCAGCTAGGTTCTAATTCAGTCTGCTTGATTGTGTAGAGGCTGTACCTTTTTTTTGCAAAGATGAAAGTATATTTTGTGCGATTTGCAATAAATAAGTGATGCAACACTGGAATCTGTTTACTAGGATTAGCTTTTAATCAAATAGCCTAAAAAAGACATTACAGAATTTTGAAGGACTTAACTATAAAACTGAAAACTGATTAGATAATCATGATCTCTACAACTGCAGTTTAAATGCTCAAGATTTTTTGCTATGGGAATTGCTGCAGACCATTATCTGGTTCCTTTAAAAGTAATCTCCTTAATGAGGAAAATGGCCAAAGAAAGCAGGTGAGGGATTGTAGACAAGGGATCCGGAGACAAGGAATGCTCCATAGCACTTAAAGAAATACCACAGCTGACCAGCAATGAATTAGCTGAAAATGAAAGGATGGCAAGAAGATTGACCATTGCAAGCTTAAATCATTATGCGTTAGAAACGGAAAAAAAAAAAAAAAGGGAGAAAGGAAAAAAAAGGAAAAAAAAACTTCATAACACATTCCACTGGTTTATACCTGATTTCCCAGGAAGAACTGATAAGAAATGAAAAATGGAAGAAAGACACGATTAGTTTACAGGAAATTCTCTACATGACCTAGAACACATGCAAGCTAACACATTAGACATTCTAAATAAAGTATCTACTTGAGAGATGAGCAGGTAGCTAGCCATCCAGAGACTGAATACTGGAAAATATTCAAGGCCTTCGTTTCCTTCCCATTGCTGTTTCTGTGGTCTTTTAACATCAACAAGTACTTATTAATCCCTCTTAGCCAAATATTGCATATTTTACCTGAAATCATTCTGGTTATTGAATCCAGGGGTAGCAGACCTTTCTCTACTGTGTCCTATTTATTTTTCTGTGATCTAAAATCATTCTGCAGGTATCTAATACTTCGCTTATACTTCAGAAGTATGCATGTCCCAATAAAATGGCAAAAGAGCATAAAAATTATTGAATACACTTTGGTAAAATATTTTTGAAGTAGAACACAATACTACAAGAAAATATCAGTCACTCTTTTTATGAACTAATAGAAAATCAGCTACAGTTTAAACACTTACGGTATTCAGGCAAAAAGACTGGCTTTTGAGGAGATATTGTATGTATGCATGCATGTGTATATATGTGTGCAGTTAGCTTTTGAAAATTCCTATGATTGAAAACAGCTTCAGTAGCTTAAGTTAAAACAAATACAAGCAGCAGCATTTTACCATATTTTTAGTCTATATGTTCTAACAAGAAAAAATCAAAATTTAGACAATCTTAAAGAAAATGTATAATTATCATACAAGATTCTTATGAATTCATATAGCCTAATGCCTTGCGTAAACCATGTCACATGAAGAAAGCTGAAAGAACTGAGGTCCTTAAAAGACTTACCCTGTACTTGTTATCCCCAATCTGTTCCACTTGAAACCGTTTCGCACATTTACATTTCGCTACCTGCCTTGTAACCTGCAAAAAACCACAACTGGATAATTACTGTAAATATCACATTTCCAAAGATTTGTGTACCTAGTAAACTTCAAATTAAATAGGAGTGAAAATAAAATTAATTATTATAAAATGTGACTCCAGTAGAACAGAATGTACCCTAAGAAAGTGGAGAACATACCTCATCTTCAATTTTGTCAGCATCTGTGAGAGGCTTGTATGCATCCTTGTTTGGATGAAGAGCTGCTACAAATTCATAATAGTCAATATATCCATCACCATCTCTATCAAAAATGTCTGCAACAGCACTCATTTCAAGTCGGCTTGTAGGGAATTCTGCAGGACAAAGGCAACAACACAAGTTAAATTTTTTGTCTTTTCAATCCCATTACGATGAGAGACTTTATCACAAATATTAAAAGGTGATTAGACATTTGGTGACAGATAGTCCTTGCCATTCAAATAGGTGAAGGAATCTTTCTGAAAAAAACCCCTATCTGGATCTCCAGTGTTACCCAGATATTGGATTAAAAGGAATACCATACTGTGGCTTGAAGACAGACAAAAAAGCAAGGGCACAGATTAAGCTGTAAGATATATTGGGGGGGTTAACATTTTGACCTTCAAAGTGCATAAAATAGCAGAAATTAACAAGATAAATAGTGAGGAAAGGTCAAGCAAGCATTTCACTCCTAATTAAATCTGGAATGCGAAGCCTTCCCGATACAGATCCATGCATGGTGTTTCTTTAGATCAAGTCCTTCTTTAGATCAAGTTCACAGCAGCAGAGTATTAACCCACACAGAGATTCTCAATGAAACTCAGAAATTTCAAGATGAATAACAGGGATTTTATCAGGAGTGTTTGGCAGTCGTAATAAATTCATACCAATTGGGTTAAAAGAGGAAACTATTTAACCTCTTGGTGGTATCAGGTCTTTTTCATAAATTGTTGTTAATTCAAGCAAAACAGCATTGTCCACATACAGTGATCTTTTACTGCATTTCCTAAAGCAGGGGAAAATATATACAGTACAATATTCTCCTACTGAGTAACACTAAAACAAAATGCTATAAACAGCCCAATTTCGAATCATTACTGTTCAAAGCAAAAGTCTCCATGATCTGAAGATTAAGAACTATTTTAAGTATTAGGCCTTTATCTGTTATGAGTCTGTTCTTAAAAGAAAACATGATCACATACATGATGTGGAAGACTTACATTACCACCAAATGTGCATGCCTAAGGAATTCTGATCCATCAGGAAAGCTAGGAAAATTCCTTTCTTAGTTTGATTGCTTGGCATTATAAGCCTTATTATATAGGTACATGAATACTGTCATGGCTCATGGAAACACTGGTTTCAAAAATTACACACTTTCCTTCTATAATTGAAACTATTCCATGTAAGTTCTTTAATAAAAATCATATGATCCTATGAACTGATTTTGAAAATCATCTGTAGGTTACATAAGGTACTTTTTACTATTATGAGTAATCGATGAAAACTAATTGTTGAAGTAGCTAGTGTACTATAGGAATGACAATCTGAGTTCAGTAAACCGGCAAACCACTAATTAGACAATAATATAAATGTGACATTCACAATGTAAAATAACTAGAAAAAGTTTCTAGAATCTAGAAATATTTTCAAGTAAAATAGTTATAAAGTAATAATAATTTCAGAAAGGAAATCTGTGACCTTCTAACACAATAAACTGCATAGTGTACACTATCTAGACAATAAGACTTCATGAGATGTTTGTTCTATGTTTAACATTATGTTAATTTTAAAACTTACTTGAAGAAAGAATTCCATCGATAAATTCCTGTCTTGTAATCTTGCCATCCTGATCTTTATCAATCCTCCTAAAGAAGTCCATCACACGAGACTTCTTATGATTCATCCAGCGCATGTATTTTTTCCTCCAAATATCAAAATCAAAGTTGGCAAATTCTTTCAGCTTAATAAAAAACAGAGAGAACTTTTTTCAGCTGAAATCCATCAATCTAGAACATCAGTGAGATAGATACCATCTGCGTTTTGTTGAATAATTGATTCTTTGAGGACCTACGCAAGCTTTTTAAATATCTCAACTCTCCTCATTTGAAATGAGGATGACAGCTTTTAAAGTACATTAAAGCGCATGTATCACAGTGTTTTCAGTTAACTGTGTCATACAATATAATACAACAAATATGGAAGTTGTTTACAGTATTGGCAATTTAATCCAGGGTAGAGAAAATTATGCAAAAAGTATCTATATTCTGTACAGTGCTCTTCTGACCTCTTCAAGTCTGTCCAAAGCATCATTAAGTTTTCTTCTTCTTTCCAAGGCCAGAAGCCAAACTTGCTGCCATTTGCTGACTAAAAGGTTTACTCGAGGGTTCTTGGTTTCAATTTGTGCCTGGGCTGCTGACGGATAAATGCCTGGTGTTGGGGAACGCTTTCCTGTTAAAACATGATAAAATGCACAGGTCTCACCCAGTCCAAACAAAACAAATGTTCACATGAAAGGCACTTGACCTTCCTAAAATTATTCCTTCCTGTCCCAGATAAGGAGGTCATACCCCAATATCATTCCATATAATGGGATTTTTTCCCTTTTTTTTACTGTTCCTGGGGAACAACCCAGTGGTGGTTACAGTCTCTTTTATCTAGCCAGAAGCAGCTAGTGATGGCTCCACTAGTCAAGCTGCACAGGTTAAATTAAATCTTCATTAATCTCACAGCGTTGCAAAGTAAACAGCCTCATTTTAGAAGCAGGTTCCATGTATGGGTAAGTATAAAATATAATGGGTAAGTATAAAATATAATGGGTAAGTATATCTAAAAATACAAAAAGCAACTTCCTCACTTGATGATTCACTTTCCATTCAACTTCACTGAAAACACTTCTAATTGGATTAATACAATTTTATACACAGTAAGACACAATTTTGTCTCTATATTCTTATGTGAAGTTTGCACTTTCAGATAATGGTAGATTTGCAAAGACTCAGCATGTACTTGTTCTTGGAAGTTTAAGGGCACAGGAAAGTCTGCACACTTTAAAAATAGCTATTCATGAAGATTAGGACAAAATGTAAAAATACATGTCCACTCTGAGAAATTTCCTCACAACGAATAAAAAATGAGAGGCAACTAGAAAAGTCAGTCAAGAGAATTTTACCCTGTTTCACTAGAAGTTAATCAAACCTATTACATTATTAGCAATCTGTAAACTTTATAGATAGAGCAATGGTATGTGTGACACACCCCAAAATACACTGTTACTTACTTCCTGCTCTCCCCTTATCAAGGACAGGAATATGAGATTGTACTGGAGTGGGTTCAAGTGCTTTCCTTTTATAGGTCTTTGTAACTTTATCCACATCAGGCTGTTTTCTGGTCATTTCTTCCATGAATGTCTGCAATCAGATAGAGGTGAGCTTAATTAACAATACACAAAAATAACCACAGGAATGAAAAACACACACAATAGCAAAAACAGCGAAGTTAAAAAGAAAGGCACAGAAAGACACTTATCATGCTAGCCTCACAAAATAGACAGATAAATGTTTTGTAAATAAGAAAAATCAGCAGTATAAACTCTTAAGATCACTACAGCCTGGCTGTTAAAAGAAGACTAAATCTAAAAGCCAATATGTCAAACTCCTTTATTGACTGTATCTGGTCAGGTGATATATAACAGAATTTTGCCTCCAAGATCCTGCTGTCCAGACTGCAGTTCACAGAAGTGAGACTGCTCTGGTATGTAAGTTGGGTAAGTCTATGAGCATTCACTACACCAGCAGCTCCCTCTAGCACTTCACAAACCTGTTTTTGAAATCCAATCAATAAAGTCACACTGCCACACTAGATCTAAGATGGCAGCACTATCATACATTTCATGTGGGTTTTCTTTTATTCCTAGTATTATCCTTGCTTATATTCAATTATTAAAAGAAAAATTAGCGAAGGAGATTCGCCCTTGATCACGAAGCCCAGCAGAAACGGGAGCCCCATGTGAGTGACACATGTCACTTAATAATCCTTACCTGATGTTCGGCTATAAGCGCTTTAACTTCCTCAATCTCCTGAGGGATAACCTCTTTATCTTTTTCTGTTAGTGTAGTCTCTGCCCACTGCAACCAGGACAGCAAGGCTTCCAGCAATTCCTGGTTAGCAATAAGTGCAGCCAGAGCTCCTGCCAGTCTCTGTTGATGTTGTTTAGCCCATGCTAAGACCTTGACAAAGGAACCAATATGTTAGTATGTGCACACCTGAAATTCTGCACAGTTTAAAATTGCTCTGCTAACTGTAAATCCAGAGCTACTTCTTAGGCCTACTGATGTTTGAATATCAAAGATATTAAATGTAGTGGCTAATCACTAACAGTAGCTAGATAACTAGAATTCCTAGTTCAACACATTTCTTCCACAGATATTCAGGATTAGGTGCTGCTAAACATAGTATCTAGAACATTCATGCAACATATTAAGAATTTTAACAATATGTGTGAGTTAGTGAATCACACAGGATTTGGTGTCAGTTTTCCTCCTGGGCACTCCTGAAGCCATATTTTGCTATCACCAGTATTTCATTTTTCTTTAAGCTTAATATAAAACAGAAAATACCACCGTAACAGCTGAGGGTGCAACCTACCTGTAGCCATTTAAATAATTTAGGTATCTTCTAGATTAAGAATACGTTGGACTGAAATCCTCTGTAATGTAACAAGAAAATCCTTCACATTTGCCCTGTATTTTCTTTCCTTTGTAACTTTTCAATTTCCCTCTAGAAACTATTGGCTTTCCTCACTTGGGAAGTGTCAGACAGTATTCCTTTAATACATACAAACAAAGAAGCTTGACCATCTGCTTTAGCTCTTAAAGTCCTGCAAGTTTTGAAATAAAGCCTAGGGAAGCACAGTATTCACATCCATCACCATGGGTATTTTAAATGTTTAGTTCTCAACAGCTGGATGATTTCCTCACAGTGTAACTACCATGTTAGTTGTCAGCTATGTTCTAATTGAAGATGGACTGCTGCAATGAAGATGGTTCAACATATACTGACCTCTTCAAACCTGGCTCTGATGATTGTTATCCAGTGCTTAATGGTGGTGATGGAGTCTGGGTGGCAGATAGCCAGAATAGCTTCTCCCATACCTGTTGCTTTATTCAGTTCTGCCTTTTTCTCTTCCAGTTTCTTCATAAATTCCTAAAACAGAGGTAATAATTTTAATTAGATGCTGACAAAATTTGCAAGAGAAATCTGAGTGCATAATCTGGAAGGTCATAAGCCTCTTGACTGCTCAGGCAGATTCAACTTGCAAGAAGCAAGTTTCACTTGTATGAGAAAAGCTTAAAATGTTTAAAAAGTCTATTCCACATAAAGTACTAAACAAAGTTCTCAAACCTTATCCCAGCTTGCTGCTCCTTAAAGGCCCACCATGCTCTAAATACTTGAAAGATGCATGCCCTTAATAAAAAACTAAAGGAAAATCACGGCATTTAGAAGTACTGGAAACCAACTATGTGATGGTTAAAATCACTATTGGCAACATTTCAATGATTTGGGTTGTCAGTTACTGTAATTCTTCATAATAAACTATCAAGCTCCTACTAGAGGCTGGAAATGTCCAACTATAATTACATGCTCAGACAAGATCACAGAGTTCAGGAGCAGCTATACTAAACTAACACAAATGTGACAACTCAGCAGCTGAGGGGGAGAGACACAGCATGTGGGAAAAATCTCGTAAAAGCAAAAGGATGTTTATAGCTTTAGGGATCTAAGCTCATAGGCATTGGTATTCCTATGATGGCAGGACCACAGCTGGATGTGAGGGAGGAACAACAATAAAAAAAAACAGCTGAAAGGAGGACTTTTCCCATCCTTTCTATAGCTTGCATTTCTTTTTTTTTTTTTCCTTTCCCTTGTATTTTAGGTTAATCATTACTACTACAGTGGTTTTACTTTTCTTCCTAAATGTTATGCAAGTCTATGTGTCTTTGTGAGCATCCTTAACCTGAACTGCTAATATCTCTCAGTGCCTAGTGAAAATTTTTGTTATACTTTAACATCTTTAATTAGGCTACAAAATGGAACCATGTCTCTGAAAGCTTAACTCTTCTCTCTCTGGCCATAAAGGGCTATTTTGGATTAAAGATTAAATTAAAGATGAGCCAAGTCAGATCCTAGACAATTCCAAATCACCAAAACATTGTAAAAACAGTTTCTTCAACAACTCATAATGGCATTAACCCATGCCTTTACAAAGTAAGTATGCAGTTATTATGAAATAAAAGTGTAAAAGACATAATCTCTTCTACCTTGTTCTAGAAGCCTGGAATATGTAGGTTCTATATTTAAATGTATTTGTTGCTAATTGATTTTGATTTAAGCTTAAATTATTGCCAGAGTTTAAGACCCAAATCATAATAGCAAAACTTCTCTCACAAAAACGCATCCATCCTTAAAATATTTCAGTTCAACATGGTTTTGGAAAAGTTGAATTGGATTGTAATGAGAGATTACCAAAATAGGCCAGAGCCAGGTGAAAAATGGGCAAAAAACCCCATTGTGTTCCCCTGCCCAGCTGTACTAGAATATTTCAAGAATTAAATCTATGACACACTACTCACAGCATATTAAACTCTCCTAATTGTATTGAACTCTGTGGCAAACCAGTGATACAGACACATTTACAATAGGAAATGGGATGCTTCTTATTGGGCAATGCAGTGCATTAACCCACTACAGCTCCCAGTCCCTAGGGAGGCAGACAAGTGACAGATATCTCTCTGACTGAGACAGCAGAATTCACTAAATCATGTGCAGTATTCAAGAAGAGAAAAATCAGAAATGGGCATAAAGATGGATAAAATTTTGTTCTGAAGAAACCCTTCTACATGTAGTTGAATACAAATGCAGTAAAACTATTTTACAAGTCACAGTGACAAAAGGAAGATACATTTCATATTTATGTAATAATTTCAGTCATGTATTTTTATTTTAATATGCAGCATTATAATGCATACATGGCATTTAAAAGTAATATATATTACTTCTTCCCTTATGTTCTTTTTGTCTTCTTGAAAGCTAATGTTATAAGCTTATAAGGAGAGGTGGCCTACTCAAGAAAGATTGTGTGAGTAGAAAAACTGTAGTGCCATCATCTTTCTTAGCTTGACAATTTCTCTATTTCTATTATTTTCCCTTTAAGAGGAAAATGTGGTTGGGAGAATACCTTCTAAAGCCTACTAAAAAAATTTAAGTACAGTATGGCCACATCTAACACTGAGGTTGGTTGTGCTGTGCTAGCTATCATCCTTCCCAGCTGGACAGGGTTTCTCAGAGACAAACTTTGCTTTGAGGGTCCAAGTTATGCTTAAGCTCTGGCAGGACAAATTTTGAACTTAATACAGAAATATTTTGCTAATCTATCTACAGTGTGGAGGAAGACATTTAAAATTCTATTTTCTAATTATTTCAGTGGACCTAGGATTTTACTCAGTTCTTTTCTCTGTATTCTGAAGATTGAAAAATCAAATAAAAGGGAACTGGAGAAGCACATGTGGAAGAAAGGAAGCTAAAAGACAAATTTCATTGTATCAGAGACATTAGGTTGCTGCTGCCAACATTAGTCAACACACTGTCAGGTTGCTACATCAGCACACACTGATGTATACACAGATTTGATGCATACATACATTTGCCAGCTAATGACTAGCAACCAGCTTCCAGGGCCCTAAATTAAAACTGAAAACTTTTTCAAAACATTGCATTCTAAGTACATTGAAAGCTCCTCAGTTAAGAACCATTTAATAGTCGTATCTTGCAGGTACTCCTCTGCATAATAGTATTAGCAATTCATCAAAAAAAAGGATGCTTTTCCAATCTCCATTTCATAAATTTTGCTATAACTTTCTTCAGAGCAATGATGAACAAAACCAGAATTTATAATTTGTTCTGTAACACTGCGGGCACTACACCCTTGGTACTATTACTACTGCATTTACAAGAAGTTTTCTGTAGGCTTAACTGTGCATGTTTGTAGCTTTCTGTTTGGAGAGTGAAAACATGACCTCTATGATCCTTACTTAGCCATTTTCCCATTTCATTACTGCAAAGTTAGTTTGACGGCCTGTAACCTACTATCCGCAGTACCTATGCCACTGCAATATTTCAGTAGCTAATGCATGTGAAGTATGACAGGCAGCATGCTGTTTCACCATGACAAAAGGTTCATGGATGATAACATCATTCTGCTGACATTTACAAATTACCTTGCAAGAAAAGTATATGCTGTTTTGGTCAATGGTGCTAAGCAGATAGATATACTTTTGCTACTGTAGCAGCCTATATGGTAATTACAGGCATCCTATCCTCCATAGAGGGGTTTGCATCTGTCTATAAATGTTTATAAAAACTTTCTAAACACCCATTATTTCCTTAATAAGCCAAGATGACTCAAACAACAGCTCAACACCAGTCTGGATATCAAACTGTTAACTACATTAAATTTCTAGCTTCTCTACAGAAAGAGTTGCAAAACCCAACACTGGATGCTGGATAGAACTATCTAGGATAGACTCTGCCTCCTTTCCTTTATTTGAATGGAGAGGATCCTCTTCATTTCCTTGCTTACCCTGTGCTGCTCTATCAGTGTTCGCAAGGCCTCTTCATCATCTGGAAGGACGCCATGGAAACGAAGAGCCTGCTCAGCCTCTGCCAGCCACTCCAAAAGGATATGGACAACAGAGTGGAATTCTTCTGCCTGTTAAGATACAAGAAGTCATGGTCACTCATGAGGTGACTTGACAGGCACACTGCAGCTTACACAAGGAGATTGAGCCCGCATTTGGAATCATTCATCATCCAGTAGAACCGGCACATTATCTTTCCATTAAAAAGTCAATGATACACAGCGCTACATTTTCATAACTGTAAAAATAGCTCATGCTTTCAAAAAATTATAGGAAGCCTAAAAGCCTGTTCATGCTTTTAGCCATCTGATTTATAGTGTCTTTGCAGCTCAGTTGAGAATGTCATGCCTTTACACTGACAAATTACATGGGAGGTGCTTTCAGGGACCAGCTGGAGAGATGAGAACTGTATTTTCTGCACAGCCTAAATTTGCACCAGTAGCGCAAAAGGAATTGACAGCCTGTTGGAGAGTGATCCTTCTATGTCTAGAGAAAACAAGAAAGATTCACCTTTGAGTACAGCCATATTCAGACACAATTAGTGTTTCAGGTAAGGTCAGGATTGTGTCTGGTGAGCAAAGCAGAGCAGGAATATTGTACATAGTGGATACATTGCTACTGCAGGACCCCCATCCTAGCATCAATCCAAGCTAGTATATCTTCAGAGAGCTGTACATCTGTATTATCTCAAGTTTGGAAACAGCACAGATACACCAATTTATTGGGACTGGTACCAGATACTGCTGACATACGTAGACTGTTCTAGGTTGTGACTGCACTCAGCACACCTCTATTTTTTCTCTGAAGCACCTCACCATGCATTGTAAATGTGCCAATGTAAAGAAGTTTTCAATACACACATGTACTCCTTTCCAATAAGGCACAAAAAGCATAAATACGATTGCAACCTCCTGCTTCTTGTGAATGGGGCATAGCTCTTTATCATCCTTCATATTTGACTGTAACTTCAGTGATTGCCTTAGATGGTAAGGTCTTTGAAACATTTGTTTTGCATTTGTGGTAGATACTAATAATAACAGTAAAAATAAATGCTAAGAGGCACTATTTATGTGCTCTGGTAAAGGGATAGATAAGGTAAGCAATGCATGAGCAAGTAAATGAGTATTTTCAAATGAAATGAGAGTCAATGACATCAAGTGAAAATGAAATTAAATTTTTGGCAACTAGACTGTAAGATATTTTCTCTGCTTCTCATACAGTACATACAGCAACATTATTATTCCTCTACCTGCCGAAGGGCCTGTTCCAGTCGTGTTTGCTTGGATACTGACAGGGCACAAACTGTCTCCCAGCGAGTGCTTAGCTCCTGCATTTGGACTTTGACCCAGGAAGAGTCATCACGACTTCCTTCTATCAGCTCCCTTGCGGAGCGCTTCAGAGCCTGGACACTGCTTGTTCTTTTTCCCAGCTCCTTCTGGAAAACCTAGACACCATCAAATATATTTGAAATGTTTAACTCATTAAGGCATTCTTACATAAAAAAACAAGAAAAACCCTACTGGTTATGAAAAGAAATGAAAATACTGATTTATTTCTGTCAAGAGTAACTCCATCTAAGGGATGCGAAACACCTAAGTTCTGTTTATTAAATTCCATAGGAAGATATCAATACTCTCTTCTATCATAATAAAACTGCAATGTGGTAGGAAAATGTCAGGCAGATCCCAATAACCCATTCTGGTGCAATGCATGGGAAATCTAATCTCCTCACCACTTGCTGGCTTTCCATTCTTTATCAAAGCAATTGACCTGACACAGTGATTAACACGTAAGATTGCTGTGGCAGGAAAAGATCAAATAAAAAGCTAACCAGCAAGGAGAGGCTTTAAAATCATCAAAACAGAAACAAATCCCCATCTGGGGGCCTAACTCTAAGGTTGTGGATCTTGTTGCTTATTCATATATTTATGTGGGAGTATGTCCACTTCAGTAGATGGAACAAGCTCTAGTTACTTAAAGGAAGCTCTTAAAAGAAGCTAATTAGAGTGAGCCATGCTACTGACTGAGACTTACTTGTGATGGACAGTGGGATTTCAGAAGCAATTTAAGCAATATTGCAGGCTAATTTTTATAGACAACCCATGTTTCCAAACACTTTTTTTTACGAGGCCCAAAATCTCCTCCTCAGTGGAGATGAGATACTGGAAGTCACAGGTGAATGAACAGAGGGACCTTCACCTCCTAACCTTCCCAGGCTGCAGAGCCCTGCTTGTGTCAGCTTTGCAATACAAGTAACTTCAGTAGCCACTTCTGACATGCTGAACTGCAAAACTGGGATTCAGAGGCAGAGTCTGACATCTACTACTTGCTCCCATGTCCAAAACCACTTCAGTAACAAAATACTGTAGGTTTCCAATGTAAGCTTCCTGAGCCATGGTCTAGTTGAAATCTGTCCATAATTTTAGCATTGTAATTACTTTTCCGGATAAATATACAGCAGCCCCACAGGTCTGAAAGGCTGCTGTAGTCATGTCAAGTGCACTGGTTAGCAGATGGAAAAAAAACGAGCTGTCTGCCCCAGAGTTTTCCAGTAAAATAATTTTTGCCATCTTTTGCCCCTAGACATATATTCGCAAATGCATATTTGTGATCTATGACATGATACTAATAAATACACAGGGTAGCAAAATCAAATAGGGTATCTCAATGCTAACTGGTGTCAATGAGTCACTAAGAGTTGTCCTCTTTCATGTATGTTTTATAGCATTTTCTATTGTTGACTACATTTGTGTTACAAAACTATTTCATATTTCTCAAAATTACAGAATAGTCAAAGATAAAGATATTATTAAAATCTTACACTTATGAGCAGTCCAGTAATTAAAAAAACAGTATTTTTGGAACTACCTTGTGATTATCAATCAGGTTCATAACTAAATCGATGTCTCCATGTACTGGCTGGTCTTCTGCTAGCTGAGGTTCAATTTTGTATAACCAGTCAATAAGAGCTTGCAGAGCATCAGTAAACTGTCCCGAAAATAATAGGGCTTCCTCCAATTTATTTTGTCTGAGAGGGGAAAAAAAAAATCAAACAACCACACACACACAAAATAATCACTTACACACTTTATGAAAATATTTTCAGCATAAAATAACAGAATAATAGAAGTGTTAAGGTTGGAAAAGACTGGTAAGGTCATTGAGTCCAACTGCTATCCCATCACCACTGCGTTCACCACTAAATCATGTCCCCAAGTGCTACATCCACATGCCTTTTGAACACTTCCCAGGATGCTGACTCAACTACTTCCCTGGGCAGTCTGTTTCAATGCTTTATAACCCTTTCAGTGAATAAATTTTTCCTAAAATCCAACCTAAACCTTACTTCGTGCAATTTGAGGCAGTTTCCTCTCATGCTGTTATTTGTTGCCTGGGAGATGAGACCAACCTCACCTGGCTACAGCCTCCTTTCAGGCAGTTGTAGAGAGGTCTCCCCTGAGCCTCCTTTTCTCCAGGCTAAACAAAACCAGCTCCCTGAGACACTCCTTATCAGACTTGTACTCCAGACCCTTCAACAGCTTTCTTGCCCTTCTCCAGATATGCTCCATTCCCTCAATGTCATTCTTGTGGTGAGGGGCCCAGAACTGGACACAGGATTTGAGGCATGGCCTCACTAGTGCCAAGTACAGGGGGACAACCCCTGCCCTGGTCCTGCTGGCCACACTATTGCTGATACAGGCCAGGAGCCATTGGCCTTCTTGGCCACCTAGGCACACGCTGGCTCATTTTCAGCTGATTGTTGACCAGTACCTCCAGAGAACTTCAAATCAGTTTCCCTTTTTAAAGGGTTCTTCCTTCCCCTTCCTCCCCTGCTCTTCTTCCATACCATTAGGAAAGTATGCATTTTCAGTATTTTACTGCTTTGGTGTTCTTAATTATCAAGCAAGCTAGCCACTCTGGTTCCACTTTTACACAAAAAATGCCAAAAATAGAAGCCTTTTTCTTATTTGATGAGTAATTAGTTGAGTTTCACTTACCTTTCCACTGACTTTCCACAAATTGTATCCCACTTATCCCTTAGTTCACTTAGCATATCATCAAGTTTCAAATTGTCGTCAGCCAAGGTGGTTTTCTCTTTCAAGGAACGTCCAGTCCTATTTGTGGTATCATACACAGAATGTTTGGCACCAAGAGATTTCTGGAATTCCTATATATATATAGAAAAAAAATCCACATACATCATTAACTGTTTGAAGGCCATTGTTAATTAGCTTGTGACATACTATTTGCATTATAAATGGCAAGTTTTGCTGCAAGAATAATTTAGACTTACTGCAAAATTTCTATGCTAGTGTCACAGTGCATCTGGGGCTTGACACTAGCAGACCCCTGCCTTTTGTCCTTCTCTGGAAATGCAGCTCTATGCTTACTGAACAAGTTCAGGAAAATCCCTCCTTCAGTGAGGGCAATGATTCCTGTCTTACCATAATATTCCCAAATTTCAGCCTGGTAGTCAGAAGGATGTGAAAGAACTGCTACTTAGGGAGCCACTAACTGAGCATTCTTTGCACTACATTCTTACAAACTAAGATTTTAAGCCCCTTGTAGAGCTCCCCAAGAGCTACAAAAGTTATTCTGGTTTAGCTCAACATGGACAAGCTGGGAAACATCCAAGCACAAGCAGCTGCCAGGTAACATCCCAATAACTCAATTTGTGCTAGAAGTCAAAATCACAAGCAGGTTCCTGTGCCCCAGGACTTTGGACAATGACAGTGACAGAGTCTGCCTGACAGCTCTGACAGCTCCTTCTGCACAGATCCTCTGGAAGCTTTTCACAGGCACAGAAAAGCACAAGAAACACAGTTCATCTGCTACCACACAGGAATTAACTGAGTAAATAATTAACAAGACCACTGCCAAAAGACAATACCAGCCCAACATGGCAAGTTTTAAATTGCAGCAATGCTTGAAATGTTTTATTTCACACCTTCATGAATTGCTAGCAGGGAATCAGTTGAAAAAAAAAAAAACAAGTTTGCTTTAGAAAACATTATATACAGAATCAAATATTTTTTTTTTTTGTTACCAAAAAAGCAACATTTGTTTTGTAATTTAGTATTTCCTTACTATTCTTTCATTTTCCTCATATAAAACAAAAAAAACAAACTTTAAAAAAAAATATAATTGTCAAGTTAGGACTACAGTAAAAATAAATACAATTCTTTAAAAAAACAGTTTCTTATAACAACACAATTGTTATAAAAGTACAAACAATATGTCTGTGTTTCTTTTCTTTGATGGGTTTTGTTAACTACTTAACACTACACACGTTACTAGGCTTGCACAAGGAAACACAATTAAATTGCTGCTACAGAAAGATCATACAGGAAAAACAGATTTAAAGGTGGCAAAGGGTTGCAGCCAGTTCATTCCTTGAGAGACTACACCATATCTACTTTCATTTGATTTCAGGTGTAACTGAGAGTAGATTTTCGTTTAAGTGGCCAAGAACAGACAGGTAAGTTAATTACTGAGATTTTGTTCATCTAGATAACTTCCTTCTAAGGAAGATGGGCACATACAGATAAAATTAGCCAGGTGCATATAAAGGTACTGTAAGAACACTCAACATTAGCACAGGAATGGACTGGGTGACCTAGTGCTGGTTTTTCCATTCCTGACGCCTAAAAATGAGAAAAGAATTCTAATAAACAGACCATGAATAACCCCCAAAAGTCCCTGGCAACATACTAGATATGAGTGAGAGAGAACACATATTATCTTGGCTTTCCTTTTTCAGGGACCTTTTTTTTTGGCAGTAACAACTGGCAAAGAGCGAGTCCAAATTATTGCTTACAGCACACATTCAGCTGGGATAGCAAAATCCTTAACTAAGTGGAGCAAGGAAACCTTCAAGGCTGGACAGAAAAGACAAAGACAGACACGGGGTATATGTGGGAGTGGAAGGAAAAGACTCAAAATACAAGGAAGGACATTGCAGTGTTGGGAGGTTTGACAACTCATTAAAAAACAATTGAGTTGATTTCTTGAGAGGGTAGTGTTTGAAGTTTAAAGTCACAAAGTTCACAGAAGTCCCTCTCTCACACACTTGCATCTTTTTTCTCCAGATCACCAGTTTCAATCTTTATGTTCCTGTACCAATATCATCCCATTCCTTAATGAGATTCAAGCAACTCAAGCAGTAATGCTTTGCAGGTTTTTTACATGAAAGAAGCTGAAGAAAAGATATCAGTGACAGACATGATGAGTCTGTCAATCCATTTGAGGAAGCTTGGTCTCATAAAATGTACTGCTGTAGGTATAAAGTACATATCAAATTTAACAGGTTTAACATTTCTGAAGATGGGAGGAGAATACAGGTAGAGAGTCCTGAAAACCTCAAATGTTGACCATATTTGTGAGAGTTTGAATATATAAAGAAAAGAGAGGAGTGAAAGGATTAGAAGATTAGTAAGAGTCAGGTTATCATAACAGCAAGATCCCCCCGCTGCCAGTTCAGATCACTGACTTCAAATTCTGGCAATAGCAGCAATCCCAAAAACAAACTGAAATTGCAGAATTGGCATAACAGAATGTTAATGCAGGTTTATCGAAAAGTTTTAACAGCAGACACAGGTAAAACTATTTTTGCTTGACCAACTGCCAGCTCTCGATATATTAAAGGAGAATATTTTCCTAACATGTCATACAACCTGAGAGATGATAAAAAACAAAGTAGACTGATAAAGTCATTAATATCCATGACAAAATTTGTCAAAGGTAAAAGGAATCACCAGAAGCTACAGTAAAAAGAAAAAAAATAGATATGCAAACCCGTGAGGATGAGATATGAAAAAACAGGAGTAAATGTAGAACAATAAAACTGACATAAAAAGTAAATAGATGCCAAAATGTAGAAAAATGAATGATTTTTCAATACTCTAGGTTTGATGAAACTGCCCCAAGAGAAATCTTAAGACACAATCATATCTCTGAGGATTCTACCACTTATCCACTTGATCCTCAATAACATATTATTCTAGGCATTTTACAGAAGTAAAAATGAAGTAAAGACTACTTCTGCCTTTGCTTTTGCTCTGTGTCTGATGGAATTACAGAGATTTTATACTATCATTACAAGTTTGAAAAGCCAAGTGAATGACAGAAATTTTTACACATTCATAGCTGGATTTCTGAAAAGCTGGTTTCAGAAATTTGAACCCCATAAAGAGAAACAACCTTTGTTCTAATACTGTCACAGTGTTTTCTAGGGGATTTCATTAATATTTCCACTTGACATAAAAAGCAAATGCCAATCAAAATACAAGATTATTTTTTGCTTTTGAAATTATCCTGCAGTATTAAAAGAAAAATCTCAACCCAAATAAGTGGATAGAAAATTTTTGGTTTAACAACTTAAAAGAAAGCCTCTTCAGAGATCCCTATTCTGAAATGGTATTAATTTGCTTTTTAAAGTTTCCATGGTGCTGTATTAGTCTTTCCTCTTCATTGTTAACCATTCCCCCACGTATCAGATACTGTGAAAAGTTCTTTTCATTGACACCCTGTTAAAATGTCATCATTTAGTTTGATGTGAATAAACACCCCACTGCAGTGAGGCCACAAATCTGCTTTCTTTGCTGATTGAACAGTACAAGGCCAAAATACTTACCTACATTTCACTGGGCATTTTGTGTATCATCACTCACCTTATGCTGTGCGAGCTGCATCTTTATTTTGTCAGGGTCATTTGCAATTTCAAGATCTGAGTCCAGAGATTTCTCTGACTCTTCTAGCCATTCCATAAGTTTATGCCAGGCTTCATGGAACTAAAGGAAAGTCAGATTTGCATGGACTTTAAAATTCACTGGTTCATGAAACAGTCCAAAAGCATTAAACTCCAACCAAGATTGGAAAACTCTGACAAAATTTGATGTGTTTTTTCTCCCTGGTCTCTTAAATAGAACTTGTCCAACCATGCACCCACTCTATTTAGCCTCCCTTCCCCAAGTGAGTCAACAACCTTTAATGTACATGATGTGCACACATCATATGTATCTGTCAGAGACATATTGGTAACATCTGTTGATGTGCCGGTCATTTAGATTCCTACAGGTTCAGTAATGGATAGTAAATACAGAAAGAACGGGGTTCAGCTATTGCTTATATGGGACCACAGCAGTAAATCACTGGGGAAAACTTCCGTCTGGATGACTGCCCAAGATGTTCCCTGTAACACTCATAAAAGTTCTCATTATAGCAAATGCTATCTTGATGAGCAAGGAACAGATTTTTGATCTTCCTTCCTGTTTCAAAAAAAAAGAGCACTTCAGGGAAGGAACCGGGGGAAAACTAAAGATTCAACTAGCTTTCACAAACTGTCATCCTTTTGGGTTCTGATGTTTCTAAGCTGGTCATTTCTTTCTCTCTTGAATATTCTTCTTGCCTGGGCTGCCTACACATGGAAGCACAAGCAACTGGTTCAGAAACCTTTCAAGGCATCTAACACACTGCTATTCAGGGCTGTTGATTAGGCCTTGACAGCAGGAGCCTTCAGTACTCCTTCCACACTCCACACACACAGTTGTCATCTTAGTAACACTGTAGTCAGCTTTGTAAATGCATATTGAGATGAAACCTATCTCATTGCAGAACTGCTGTGTGAATGCACAAGAGAAACTGCTGGAAAATAAGCAACATGTGATTGGCTTATTGGCTAATTCGTTGTCCAGAGAACTCCTGAACTGAGTGGTGGTAGTGATGAACATTGGAATGTAGTTTAGGTGTGAACATCACCAAATCTTGAATGATCGTGATCCCTTGAACAGAAAGAAGCTAGAACGTCCTACTGACATTTAAACAGGTTACATTCCTCTCACACTTTTTGCATCTTATCATTTATGTTCCTCAGTGAGGGAAATATGTATCTAAGGATAAAAACATGAATGTTCCCAAGTAAAGAAAACTGTGCAAACACATCCCCTCCCCCCTCCCTGCCAAACAACCTCTCCAGGTTTATAAGGAAATAAATGGAGATATCTTACCACACAGAAGATATTGCTCTAGTAACTAACATAAGAGATTGAGTGATAAGTGATGAGTATAATCAGGATACAACATAGACCCAAGAAGAAAATTCTAAGGACTACTCCCACAGATTAGTGAAAAGGGTTCATCACATTCTTTAAAATATACAGGGTTGATTGTGGAACTTCTTTTTGAGGACAGATGGCACTAATACACATCTGGAATCCATACTGTAACTTTCTTTTTTCAGACTATCCTGTACTGCAGACAGAAGTCACTGCTTGGGTTGAAAATGATGCTTTCACCTCCCAAATGAAGTGCTCTGGGATTGAATCACAGAAATCACTCCACTAACTCAACACTGTCTGTTACACTAAACCCAGCCTTGTTTCGTAAGTGTTTTAAAGCACCATATTCTTCAAGAATCTGGATGCAATTACAACTAAGTTCAAAGAGCTGTAAAACAGCTGTTGTCCCATTACCTGTTTGGCTCTTTTCCTTGCATCATCCAAAGCTCTTCCCCTTTCAACTAAGCGTTGGACTACTTTTTCCCATCGACTCTGTACACTAATCAGCAGATTCTTAATAAGGACAACGTCCTGTTTCTGGCTGAAATATTTCAAATGGGTTCCAGTTTTGTCCAGCTCTATGATCTGATCTCGATGAGAGTTCACTTCTGTGGCAAAAACCTTGGAAAAAAAAGATGAAAATTACTGAATATTGTGTTGCTGGGTAAACACTGAAAAAAACCCCAGTCTGATAAAGAATGATGTAGTGAGAAAGACTATAAAATACAATTTTAAAACAAATGAAATGTTTCTCTGAGTGCCAGCATTATAGAGTTCATTTGGACATTGTTACAGTATCTCCACAGAGTGGGAGAAAAACATTACACATCTGTTTCTTTACATACCTTGTGTTCATCAATTTGAAATAAGACAGTGTCCAAGATAAGACTTGGCCGAGAAGCTGCAGTGAGAGTTTGCTCAGCTTGAGTAAGCCAATTGATGAAATCTTGAAGTGAGTTGTGGAACTCCATTGCTAAATTGAGGGCTTCTTCCAGTTTGGTCTGTAAAGACAGGTCATACTTTATTAGCAGTTGATATTGTGCCAGGGCTTCAGCCAAGGAAACCATTTTAGTTCAGCACTCTGGAGTAAACCATTTTAGTTTTCCCATGTTAAAACACTTTTCCAAATCAAAGTTTCTGAGTTTCAAAATAACATCCTATATTTGAGCATATTCAAGGAGATGGATACAGGAGTTACAGTAAAATTATGTATGACAGATGAATAGAAAATACAGCACTTGGCATCAAGGTAAATTTTTCCACATTAGAACATATTTAATACTACTTTATCCAAATGGGACATATGGATTTATCAAGTTCAATGCAAAGCCAGTAGAACTTCAGAAATCTAAGGTGGTATTGCACTTGGAAGAGCCTCAAGTAGGTCATCAAATTTATTCTCTTGCACTAAATGAAGAATAAATTTTCCTAGAGCACTTCTTTTTAATAAATCCCAATTGTCTTTTTGGTTGCCTGAACAGAAACTAATTTGGGATACAGAATTTTGTTGATGAGACAGCAGTCAGAGATTTTCAAGCATTTACACTGCTGACCTCACTAAGCACTCCAACCTTACAGCTTCCTGCAGGAAGGTGCTCGTATTGGGTATTAATTAGTTTGTCATTTTTACTTTATAATTACCTTAAGAAACCTCAGTATTCTTACTTTAATATACAGCTAAGTTGTGAGTTAAAATTTTGTGCTTTATACGTATCAGGGTGGCACAGAGAGTTTCTCTGTTTGCAATTATGGATGTTCTTTTTGTTTGATTGAGCTAGAACAAATGGACTATATTTCGTGAAGGAATGAAAGCAAAATGAAATTAATAACAAGAAAACATATGTTGCATATCAGTGAAATCATGCTATTGATCTTGTAGAACAGAAGGTAGTCACTTGTAGTAAATGGCAAAAGGCCAAGAGTTTGGGAATTTTAAGAAAAAATGGCTAAAAACTAGGAAAATTATCACAGCAATTTTGCACTGAGGAGGAGATAAACTTGAAGGATCATTCAGTCTCTCATGTCTATGATTACTGCAATAAAACCCAGAAAACCCTTAGTCCTACCAAATGAGCATTAACAGTATCAGTTAATGTGTTTCTATGGAACAGACTTGTGCCATTCTCACCATACTCCTCCCCAGTTATGGATAATTAAGTTCTTGAATCTTATTTTCCCCAGTACTTTCTAAACATATCACTGAATTATGCAAGTCTCTACAATTGATTTTGAATCTAAAAAATCAGGCAAGTATGCATCTATTAAAGCTCTGATCATTAACACACAATTTATACTTCTATTTTTATGTAAAAACACATACTTTTCTTTCACTGAGTTTTGTTTGCACAGATTCCCATTTTTCTTTTAAGTTATTTATGTCCTGCTCAACATTTGTTTCAGCAGACTCTGGGCATCTTGCAAGCATCTGCTGGCCTTTCTGCAATAGACACTTATATGTCTCTTCTTTGGCTTCAAAGGCAGCACAAAGTTCCTAAATAAAGAAAGGACCAGACAAAATAAGGTACAAAATCAATATTCTTTATAAATACCAGTATAATATTTATTCCTTCCTCAACATTTAGTAGGTATGAATAAGTCTAATAAAGGAAACACATGTAATTCATAAAAAGCCAAATGAGCATATGAAGGACCCAGTTCTTCAGGAAATGAAAACTTGTGTTCTGTCAGTGTCTTTCCTGAGATCCAAAGCTTGGCAAAGTAAGTACTGTGCACTTATTGAAGAAGAGTTGCTACAACTTGGTTGGTTTAAAGTCCATCTGTAGTTAAAACACAGTGTCAGCTCAAAGCCCAGATCTATCCAACAACACCCTTCAAAAGTGGGTGGCACAACTTGGGAGGGCTGGTTTATTGTACATTGTCTATCTTCCTTCACTTGCCAGGCGTAAGAACTGAAGACATTTCAGACATTTAAAGAAAACTGGAATAATAATGGTAACAACATGTTTTACCTGTTAACTATTCTACTAATGATGCTTTTTTAACCATGTTAAAAGTAAGCTGACAAAAGTCTGGGAGCTCCCATGCATCCCTCTGACTCAGAAAGACATGTTCAATATTGGTAACAGACAAACCAAAATGTACCAAGTTGCCGCAGACTCCCAAATTAGGAACACCTTCAAGCAGATGAGGAATAACTGGCTTGCAAATAAGAGGAAAAGAACTTTTTCCTCTGATTGTCAGGACAGGAGCCCCAACCAAATATTTTTGGGAGGTTAACAGATTTTGGGGTACATAGGACTGTACCTAACCACATAGGAGGGCAAAGCAAAAAGCAGGTTCATTCATGAGCTTAAAATTTTGACACAACAGAAAACTTCTATGTTTTCTTTCTGAGGACTATGGAAAGTGGTGTCACCTAGTCTGCTTCCTCCTACTACTTCAGGAAGAAACTGAAAACAATGATTGTTTTAAGAAAAGGAGAGTAGCACTGGGACAGCTCAAAAGGCATCTTTTTAAGCCCCTTTCCTACTGGTATCCTGTAATAACTCTTCATGTATTTTGTTTTCCTAGAGTTGCTTTAACTGGAAGTGCAGCCCAATCGCAACTCCACTTGTGAACCTCAATTAGGGTTGAGGTTCATTCATTCATATCTTTTATTTGTATCTGTAGAAACAGGCCTTATACTCAAGAACATGGTTCATAACATTATTTCCAAAGAGGAACAAATAAAAATAGAGTGCAAAATTTTCTCCTTCATTTCACATCAGTAATTAATATGGTTTGTATCACTTAGAGCCAAGTTTGAATTTGGAATGTAGTAGACAACATGACGAGTGGCCTCAACATTTCAGAAAAAAAATTAAAAAGAGAGAGAGAGAATTAACACATATCTGCACATGTGCACTAAGGTTTCACCAAAAGGAAATTAAGTTCTATATTTTAAGGGTTGATAGTAAGTCAATAGTAACATCCTGTTAAAATGTACACGTACAGTTAGGGAGCGATTGCACATCTAAAGTACACATTACTGAGGACAGTCAGACTTGTTCCAACTATAACATTGAATTTAATGGCCCTTTAATCAATCTGTAAACATTTTAAGTAAAGAAAATTTGCATAGCAAAGAATGTACTAAAGAAAATCCTGAAGCTTTCCATGGAAAGTTTTTGTGTCCTGATCTGACTAAGTGCAGGATGAAAAAAGGAAAGACTGCCAATGACTTTCAGGGAATCATAACTATATTCCACTCTCACAGCAGGGAGAAAAACCCCATATATTCCACTCTTACAGGGGGAAAAAAAACCCCACCACCTAGTTTTTCCTTTTTTTCTTGTTCCTCTAGGACAAAAAGAAAGGATTATAGGGATTCAAAACCACAGGATTATTTGTGTTTGGATCTAGTTTCCTGTCTTAACTGATTTTAAAACTGTAAATTAGTTTCCTTATCAATTATAGACACTGGTAAATTTTTGAGACAAAAATGAAGGAAAAAAATGTGCCCCATGTTGGTGAGCAATAATCTTTAGCATCAATCAAAAAAAAAAATTCTGATTTTTAACATTATGACAACATAATATAACAACAAATTGAAAGTGTCAGGCATATTCAAGTTCAAGCACAGTTCAGTAAATATCACTGTTACAACTGAGTCAGGAGTTCAGAAGTTCACATCACCAGGTTTGGGCTTATATCCTGGCCTAATAGCACATCATGATTTCACACAAATGGAGCAGTAAGAACCACCTTCCTTAGAGAAAGAATGGGAATAATTCAGGCATCCTTGTCAGCTTGCTATTTCTAGTTAAAGCATAGCCTCTATGAGCCAGTAGTCCTTCTTACTTCTATGCTACTGATGACTTTAACATCAGCTTTGCTTAGATAAGGAATAAAGGATCAACTCTCTTACGTCAAGGTTCAGTGAATGTGGGTCATGTTTAGGTTCATCTTCAAATCTTGGAAAAAGCATAAATTTAATTATGGGGTAAGAAGGGAAAAGAAGAATAGGAATCACTGAAAAATCTGCAAATACCTTTTGTAAAGATGCAAAAGTTATTTTATTTGTCTCAACACTAATAATGGTTCAGCTTTGGGAATGTCCCAACAGGCTACTAAACCACACTGAAAATAACAGTGTTGTTTTGAAGGCTATTAAATTTCTTTAAGACAGTGTACAGACATCACAGAGATTGTGACATACAGAACACACTCTGTGTTTACCAAAAACACTCTTAAAAGATAGTTAGTCCTGAAATGCAATTTGCAAAGTATTCTAATACTGATACTTACCATATGTGCATTAAGCTGCTCTCTTGCTGTTTCTGGTAAGCCTCCAACAGGTTTTGATGCCAACAGCTGACGTTCAGTGTCTGTCAGCCATTGTTGCAGATCCTCAACTTCACCATGGAAACCTTGGGCCTAAATTATACCACATCATTTTAGAGATAACTTAAATGTTATCCATTTCAATACCAGCTCAGATGCATAAGCACATTGGCAACAGGTTTAATGAGATATTTGTAATAATCAAAGGAAATGAAAGAAGAAAAAGAAAGGAAAAAGCAAACAAACATTAACTGGCTCAATTCAATCTAAAGGATAAAAACAAAAACCGTGGAAATCTTGAAAGCAGGGTAAATGACACGTGACTACTGGGAGATCAATGTTTTCCCTGAATAATATACCTTACAGAAATTGCACCCTTTACAAACATGTAGGCCAAAAGCTGAAGTCTTATATCAGCACTATAAAGGACAGTGGCCAGCTGTGGAAGATGCAGCTGCATTCCAACTTCCTCTAAATTGAGGAGCATCTGTATTATGGTTTTGATTTAGGCCAACTTCTAATATGTGTATGTGTGCATTTCATGTAAAAAGACACTTTTTCTGAGTTATCTCTGTATTTGATCATTTCCTGTTCACCTGGATCAAGGCACTGTCCAGCTGCTGTTTCCTTTGTTCTGTTTTTTCCAACAAGTTTTTCCAGCGCTGATTCAGAAGTTCCAACTTGCTCCGTAAATTACTTGCTTCTTCAACAGCACTTGATTCAATCAGGTCATTTCCTGCTTTTTTAACAGCTTCCACTGTAGACTGATGAGCTAAAACGTCATTTTGTAGCACCTAGAATTGTAACAGAGCATGGCCATATCAGTTAGTTACTGAATGAAGACAGTCACAGTGACTGAGCTGGTTGTAGTCCAAGGACAAGACAACAGTTTAACATCAGCACAGGTATTAGCAATTAAAGCTAATAACTAAGACCTCTCCAATCAAAAGCAGTAACAGACCATTCTTCCAAAATACTGAAATTTATTTTTATATCTTGGAAAACATAATTCTGAAACTCCTTCTGAAAACATGTATTTCTGAAATTATTAAAGGTTTCTAGTAGTGCTAGGGAATAATTATTTCTTCACTTTTAAAATTTATTATATACTTTTCTTTAACAGGATTTTTCTTTGAATACTATGTGCCTGTTGTGCTATACAACAACCCAACTGCCACAAGGTCTTTTTGTGCATTTCATGGCTACAATTCCTTTCACATTATGTCAGGCTACCAGGACACTTGACCTGTGCTAAAAGCTGGAGGATGGTTGTAGTACTAACACCAAAAGACTTCCTCCATCTGCTTGAAACCCTCTTATCACCAACCACAGTAAAAACCATAAAAGGCAGAAAATACATTTGAGAAAAAAATGCTGTTTTCAGAAGGATGGGTGTGGGGCAAGAAAAAATTTAATACAGCACAGAAAAAAAAAATAAGCAAAATGGTTGGGAAGAGAATGGTAAACCCTACCTAAGAAATTCAAGTTTATGACTGCTGTCTTCCATGGGATCTGACTCAAACTCACCTCCATCAAAATGCTAGCATATGGAAAAAAAATAAAGCTAAATAAAAAGGAACTTAAAAATAAACTATATGGAGCACAATACCAAACAGCAAGTCACAAGTAGAGCTTGAATACAAAATACACATCCCATTTACTTTAATTCTTCTAAACTAAGAACCAGATTATTTTATTTTACTAACAGGGTGAAAAAAGATATTCACAGAAGCAGATGCATCTTATCCCTTCCTTCCTGCTGAGACTCACTAAGAACAAGGTCTATTCTTTCCAAAGTTATTCAAGAGGTGGATGTTTTTACAGGCTACCACAGGATGCACTACTGTGTGAACTTTCTAACCTATAAACTCTGTATTATGAAAAGGAAGGAGATTCATTCATGTGTTTGCTGAACTTCTTCAGCACAGACATAAATGATGTCTTGATGCTTCTTCACTAGTAAAACACTTCCGTTCGATAAGAATATAAAAGGTTCATGGGGCAGAACAAGTTTTTGTGATTTTATTTACTTTGTTTTAAAAGGGTCTGTTTATAACAATAGTCACAGAGGGTATGTAGATATTCTGTTCAAGTTCCAACTGACCACCCAAGAGCCTTCAGGAGCTGCATAGCTGCATTAACACAGACAATGAAAATACCTTAATTTTCTGTGTACTGTCAATTCCAATCAAAATCCCAAAATGGACTCTGAGTACTTTTTACATCGTATGCAGACCAAAAATTAAATGGCAGATTTAAAGGGAGAGGATTTACAAGGTTAGATTGAACTCTTCAAGCCTAGAAAGAACATATCATCATGAAGAGTACAGAGTCACACACAGAGGAAGATTTCTTACTCCTAGGAGATATTCTAAAAATACAGGTATAGCAGAAGTATTCTTCCACGGGCTCCAAAATAACAATGATCAGTAAAAATACTAAAACAAACAAACAAAAAAACCTTAACCCTACATCGTAGGTAACACAGAGAAAAAGATGGGAGTTTGCACAGATTTTCAGAGAAGTATTCTCCATCTTAGATGAACCCAACTGACACAATTTCGTAGACTTTAGAACAAATCACTATTTTCTGAGTGGGAAGAAAAAACCAAAGGTATGCAACAGTCATGCAGTTTGTGAGACCTGGCTTCAACAGAACTAATCAAGGAGTTTATTGCTTCAGCAGTAGCAGGTTCAGTAACTTTTGAGTTCCCTAGATCAAAGAAAGGTGGTTAGAGGTGGAGACTAGGGTGAGCTGTTTATTTTTGGCTAAAACCTATGCCACTTGCATGGCATATTCAAGAAAGGAAGAAATGTGGGGGAGTAAGAGGAAAGATATTATTTATTGCAAGCCTTCGTTTCAGCTATAATCTGCATCTTGAAAATAAATGTAGAGAATTATTTATCAAGTGTGAAGTTTTACTACAAGACTCATCCCTAAGATGGATATCAAAAGAACATTTCAGTTAATATTCATTATAATTACATACATGATGTTTGGCAAGTTCAATTTCAATAGCCTTGGGGTCTCCACCCACAGGTTTCTGTTCATTCAGCAAGTCTTCCGTATGCGTCAGCCATGCCAGTAACTCATCCAGGGCATGCTGGAACTGCCCCAAGGCTAACAAGGCACCTTCCAGCTTGTGCTACAGTAAAAATAAAGTTAACAATAAAATAGTTTCACAATGCAATTGAATTGTCTTACATTACCATTAGTCACCATAATTCAGAGCAGAGTCCACACATAAGACAGAATAAAAACCAGGGAGAAACAGTTACCCAGTACAAGGAATGCTTTATAAGTACAGCTGAGTTAGCAATTCCCTTGTAAAGCCTTGCATTCCAGACTTACATTCCTGACCTTGGAAGAAGCCATGCAACCAGAGCAGAATTCAGTTTGAAGGTTCTTTCATCAGATAGATCAGTAGTTTTTTATCACTTAAAACATAATTTCAATATAAATGCAATTTGGTGCATGATCTTTTTAAAACCTTTTCTTTGTCATGAAATGATTCAGTTTAGAAAAAATAATATACTTCAAAGGACTCTTTTTCACATCTCTCAGCTTGAAAATTTAAGGAAATAACAGTGAAATAGTTTAATATTAAGTTAGTGGGGGTTTATTCAATTGCTCAGCTCAGCAGCTAATATTACTTTTGCACATATAAACATGTTTTCAACTGCTACCTAAGACATCATCAAATAGCCAAAATGAAATAATACACATTCAACATAGCATTGCTGACAGAGAATTTAAAGAGAGGGTTTAAAAATATTAAAAACCTCAACTAATTGTACAATTCAAACCTTATTATATATATTTTTTTTAGTTTCCAAACTAAAATGAATGTGTAAATTAATCTAAGCATTATACATAACAAAGAGTTTTTTCACAAAAACCTAACTCATTAATAAAGCCACCACCTCCAAGCTTATTTACCTGTCTACTTATAATTTTGTCTTCTAGGCTGTCCCACAATAGTTTGAGCTCTGAGAGAGGGTCTTGAACAGTGTGCTTGTCACTCTCTTGTGTTGCCTTCTTCAGCAATAGTTCTGCCTGATGGTTGAGTCTTTCCATTTCTATCTGCTGCTGATAAGCTTCTGTCTTAAATTGCTGTGGTAAATAGAAAAAGAATAGAAACAAATGAAACACAAGTAAAGATTATAGAATCACAGAATGATTCTGTGTGCTAGCTCTTGTAGTTGTGATGGTGATAATGCTTTAAATTTCAAATGGAATTATTCTTCAAAGGAAGTGAAAGCAAATTTTTCTTAGTACAGCACTCTCTTGAACAGGCAACTGGTGCAACAGTCTGAATGCAACTTGTGTACATTTGTTCTGAACTATGTACGGTCATGATTCATTTGAAGTTACATCACAAAATATATAAAACAACCTGCCCACAGCCAACAAAATGTACAAGTGAGCAACAAAACCAAGAACATTCTCTGATCATCCCACCTCTCTGCTTTTTAAACGTGGCATAACAGCGTACCAACATCAGGAGTATATTCAGTCACAAATACAGATCCATGCAGACAGGTTTCTAAGTTAGACTGGATTTTGATTTTTCACCTTACTCCATTCCCATGTATTGGAATGTCATGATCTCTGTGAGCATTTAAATAAAGACTATAATGACAGAAGCAAAGCTTTGGAGGCCTTTCCTCAGAGCCTCAAAGAAACTGTTCATGCTAGGAACAAGAAAACATAAAGATCTAGCAAAAGAATCCTGTACATAGTAACCACATAACTTTTGAAAGAGAATGAATGATACTACAAGTACTTCTGGGCTATCAGAAAAAATAAAATGTAGTCTTGCCAGAATTTGGAATAGATTCTTAAATTAAGCACATTTTAAAATGAAAAGTTTGCAATGAAATATTTTTAGATTTTCATGCAAATCCTTTTTTACTAAAAGTTGACAAGGAAAATTGCTTTTGAACTCTCAAAAAATACTAAACAACACAGAAAAATTCAGACAAAGGGAAACATAAAGGAAATAAATTGCTAGGTCATACCTTAAGCTCCTCAGTTTGCTGCTTCACTGTCTCCAGATCTGTTCCAACTGGGGACATAGATGCTAACTTGCTGCCAGCAATGTCTACCCAGTCAAACAATGCCTGAAAATCACAGTATGATATTGAAGTGTGAGCAGAGAAATGCTGTTATATTTCAAAGTTGAATCCTGTAAAATACTGTATGTAAAATATCAGAATTTTTTTTTTTCCAGAGAAGGTATTGCTGTGCTCTTTCAAAGAAAGTAACTTTCTCAGCAAAACCTAGGTTTCTTTGCAATACAATAGAACAAATATCCATGTAACAGTTACAAGAGTGTACATTCTGCTGGACTGGACTTCTATCAGCAGCAACATTCTGCCAGAATTATTCATGCTGAGTAGCACTCTACTTCTTGTGTAAAATCTGCAATTTTTATGAATCCCCTGAAAGGTAAATACAAGACAAACTCTCTTCTACAGTTGTTTGGGGTGAAAATGGAAGGTAGTGGATAACACACCTTGAATTAGCAATACAAACAAACTTCTTTTGAAGAAAGCTATTTGTGTAAGGAACATGGAACCACCCATTCAGTACATACTAGGTAGTGAAGGACATTAACTGAGCCAGAATGAATCTCCATAGGATAATGCAGTATGATTTTAAAAAAATAAATCATGTCTCCCCAGTTCTGATGCTTTGTAGGTATTTCCTTTGCTCCCAATACAATGCAGAACCTCAGGAATACTCTACATGGATTAAGAACAGCTGCATCAATCTGAGTAATTGCACAAAGGAAAAAACACCTCCACTAGGCCCTTTTCCACCTGCCTGTTATCTGTGGAGATATTATGGAGAAAGGCTTAGGAGAACTTGTTGGAGCTGCCCACTGCTACCTGGCTCCCTGAGAAAAGGAGAACTATGCTCAACATGCTCAAGAGGGTGAGGCAGCTGCAGTTAACAATCTGTCCATAATACATTGTCTATTGAAATAAGTGTAAGACAGCACTTAAATACAGTTCTTTCACAAAATACCAAGCTTTTAGGATGTACCACGTACAGCCACAGGAAATAGGAAGCACTTAAACCAAAGAGTAATGATTCTAACTGCCTAGTCAATCTCTGCACAGTAGGAACACAGGAGAAACTGGAGAAAAATCCACAGTGATGGCGCACTGCAAAACAGGCATGTTGCATCATTATTAAGGAGTGTTCTGCTGCTTGATCTGCACCAAATACAGAAGCAACTGCCCTCAGTGTCATGTGAAATTCCAATTTTAAAGATTTAATGAAGCAGAGAAGACAGTAATTTCACCAAGAAAAAACCAAACAAAACAAACCACAAACAAACAACTAAAAAAAACCTAACAGCACATAAAGAGAAAAGATCATAGATTCAAAGGATAGGTTGGGTTGGAAAAGACCTTTAAAGGTCACCTGTAGTACAACTCCTCTTTTTTTTTAAACTTCATCAGTTCTAGGAAGCACAATGTACAATATATTTTAAAACTGCTGGAATATTTTCCTACAGATTTAAAAAGGGAATCATCTTCTAAAGTATTGTGATAGGATAAATTATACTAGGAATAAGTATAATGGTCTAGCAACATTACGTTAACAATATTTTTGCTTAAAATATTCAAACATTTTACTTATAAAAGAAGTGGAATAAAATTCAAGTGCTTTAACTGTCCTCCACTCAAAGAAAATAGCAGCGAGTACATGGACCTGTACTCTGTTCCTTTCAGACCACAAAGATGTGTCACAACTTCAACCTGCCTACCATATGATGCATTGACTATCACAAGAAAATGTGAGCAGGACTACTATGAATGTGTGGTGCCAAAAAACCTCTGCTCTTATCAACAAACAAGGGGATATTCACTTTGAATCTAAACACAGTGCAATATATGGACATGAAGAAAACAACCCAACATATACAGTCTTCAACGCAAAAAACCCCCAACAAACTTATCCCAAGGATTCTTGAGAAAAAATCCCTGCCCACTGAAGAAAATAGTCACTATAACCAGAATACATTACTTGTCACCCACCTAATCACATGACATTTTTTACTACAACCACATTGAGTCCCATTGACTCAAGATTGGGTTAGGTGTATCACATCATCTCACCTGTAGTCCATCTTGGTATTGAACAGCTGCCTGCATAGCTTCACCAAGCTTATCCACACGTTCTTTCCATGTTTTGTTTAACGCATCCCAGGCAGAATTCAGCTGCAAGTAAGCACAATTTACTCCAACAGACAAGAGAATTTTACTGCTATATAACGTGCATTTACTAACTCTTCACTGATCGATCATACAAATAAACTAAGCATGAATAGCTCACATTTATTCCATATTAACACCCTTGTTCTCCCTATCACTCCATAACTAGTTTCGTTCAGAATTCAGTAGAGGTTCTGGATTATAAAAGCTGTAAACTTCAATACTGATTGAATATTTTTATTAACAGAGATAGTACAGTTAATAGAGGAAATACTACTAAATCATTTGGAGTTTCATCGCTATAATAAAAATAGCTTAACAGAATCATACACCACTGAACACCAGAGAAATTCAAAGTTCTTTATAGCCATCCAAACAGGATTATCTCAGTTGTCTCTCTTGGCATGAACAAGATACATCCAAAATTTATTCTAGTATTACTTTTGCAAGAAATAGTCACCTACTGTAATAATCAGTGAGCATTTAAAAACAAAAAAACCTGTCTTTTACGAAAGTTCTAAACCATAAATCAATGAAATAAAACAGTGTGTACATTCTAATCTAATCTAAGATTCATTCATCCAAAATGCAAACCTTACTTTACCACAAAGGCTTCAGGGGTGTCTCACTTTTGCCACAAAATTTTTATTTTCAAATTTTGTTGGGGTTGTGGGGAATATACCAGTTTCAGCTAGCAGACCTAAGCATGTGCATTTCCCATACCTCATCTATACTCTTGTTGACAATAGGTTTGTCAGGCTCCCCACAAGCAGCTCTAAGTTCAGAGCCAAGGCTCACAACTGCTTCTAGTTCTTCTTGTAGTCCATCAATTTCTTCTTTAGCAGCCTACAAAGAGAAAAAAATCCAGCACAACTAATACTAAATTTAATAATCTATGTACAACTTGCTTTCAAAATAGAACACAGCAGGATTCCACCTTTGTTTTCTTTCAAGTCACTTGGACTTACAACTAGATGCTTGAAAAATAAGCATCCCTTTGCAGTGTCAGATGAAATCAGCTGACATCAGTGTAAATTGTAACAATGGTTCATGATATCATTTGGCAGGAGATGGAAAAAATAAACAGGAAGTTTTAAATGAGATTTCTTTAATCAGAGTGTCTTCTTTGTCAGAGGTTATCATTCAACCTTCAAACATTTAACTATCAGTATAAATAATTACAGGCTTAGAGGATAATACACAGAGCATAACACATTTGTACACCTTTCATTTAGATGTTACGTGTTACTTGAGGAATCTCAAGTATGTATAATTTTTAAAAGTCTCAGTGAGATGGTTATTATATACATATTTACAAACAAATAAGGAAATGTAATGACAAGCACATGTTGCATGCTCATTGCAATTAAGTACTGATACGTGTTATTAACTGTAGACTCTTGAGATACCATTATCGTAAATTTCTACACGATTATCCCTCTTAGTCTTTAAAAAATAATACATTCTCCACTGCATACCATAAATAAAGTACTTCAAGTCAAGAAAATACTTTCTACTGACCTCTGCAGCTTCTTGCTGTTGCTTGACTACAGATGGGTCAACTCCAGGTCCCTCCAGTTCTCGAATGAAGTCCTGAGTATCTTTAATAGTAGCTACAAGAGCCATATGATCACACCAAAACTTTTCAGCTAGTTCCATTACATCCAACAGTTTGGCCTCTCTTTCCTCAGTCAAGGTCTGGATGTCTTCCCAAATTAGGACCATTTGGTCTAGTTTATCTTGAACAGCTAAACAACGAAGGAACTAGATTACTACCTTGGCAAACAATGCTTGGTCATAAATCTCTCCACAGTTCTACAGCAGAAACATGTGTGTACATTTTAAAATTTAGAGTCTAAAATATTTCTTTGCAGGACTCCTTACAATGTTAAGTGGAAACAAACACAATGGCCTTTAAAAAGAAAATAAAGGTCATATCCACAATGAATTATTTTAAACGAATGCTTTGTTTTTATAAATCTTTAGCAGCTTCTCCAGGAGAACATTCCCCAGATTAGAGGTCATCAGAAATGAAGAATTTTATATGCTGCAGCTTACTGCATTTCCACTACATGAAAGTTTCCTCAGTCTACTACCTTTAGCAGATATATCCTTATCGGCGCCTTCTGAGCGAGCAATCATTTCCTCCCCTCTCTGTTTAAGTGTCTCATACACTGGCTGAAGTTTTTCCAGATCCACAGACACGTTCTTATTTTCGCTGATCTGCTCTTTAATCTTCTCAACCTCTGCCGAGATCGAAGGTGGCTGCCTCAGACGTTCAACTATGCGTTTCAGACTCTCAAGAGTTGGATCTATCTTGTCATGAAACTAGAAGGGTGGTAAAGGGTGGTAAAGGTAGAAGGAAATGGCAGATAAATTAGAAAAAAAAACCCCAAAATGCCAAAACAACAAACTAAAAAATGGCATCTGAAATTATCTTGGAAAAAGGTACTTTAACATCTCTATCCAACATATGTATGTGCAACTTGTAATATTTCCCTCTAGGCACTTTTAGTACCTAAATTACAAAAATAACTATGCAAAATGGTATGTTCTCTCAAATTCAAGAACTTTACCATTAAGTTTGGGTTCACTCCTGAGACACTCCTTCTGAGGGTACTATACATATGGCAGAATCCACTTACATTTAGTCCTGTGAAATTCATAGGAGTTTGTAGCTTTACAGAACCCTGGCTTTCTGACTTCATCACTTTACAAAGATATGTACCTTACTATTAAAAACATACATTCTCCTGTTAGGATCAACATACTGATACACAACCTCCAATTAAGGCTTTATATGTAAGGTCATGCAAAAAGACATTTGTTAGTGGCCAGGTGGTGCTTGCTAGTGCAGTAAAGGTATGTTACTTTCTGCAACTAAAAGCACACAACAGTGTATATACTATATCCATCCATGTTTCACTGAGCCCAGGTAGGTGCTCAGAAATTCAATTACAGCTGTGTTAACATGGTTCAGCCTTTGGGATAGGTCGAAAGGTAGCCTTTATTATTTATTATTGCTTTTGGATTCATAGAGGCTCCTAAATATCTTGCACCACCATGCCCCCTTCAAATTAAAGAAATCAATAAATCATGGGTGCATTTAATGGCTCTACAGGATCTGCAAAAAGCTCTCCTGACAACAGTTGGAAAAGATGCTAGAAAGAACACAGCAAAACAAGATCACCTTATGTGAACAAAGAGCTACACCCTTTCTATTCAAAGGAACACAGGCAATATATATACAATTACTTTTTCCCACCATACAACCCACTTCAAACCAGACTCTGTGACTAACATTATGGGCCTCAGTGTTTTTGTTAAAGTGTCAATATCATACAAGCCAACAAAATGTGCTATGAAAGAAAAGTTGCCTTCCCACATTCAAGACTTCTGAGAAACTAATTGTGGCAACAAAACCTTACAAAAGTGATAAAAACTGAAATTAAATTGGCAATATTTGGGTCTAGTTTTAGGACATATATTACATTTTTAAGTTGTCAGTGGATTCAGTGGGCCTCCTTGTACTCAACTTCAATGAATGAGACAAAGTGTTTTAGAACTTAAAAGGAAGAAAATGCAAGTCATTACAACCTCTCATTCTAGCTTCATACATTATGTCCTTCCTTTGATACATCGTGCAATTTAATATAATTTAAAACCTGAAGAGTTAAATAACTATTCTTCAAGGACTGTCTAGACAAACATTGACATAGACATCACACTACAGAGATCTGATAATATATATTCACATATCTTCATAAAAAAAGATTATATAAAATTACGTTCTGTGGGCATTACAATGTTTTGCTTTGCCATCTGCATATACATTTAGGTATACAAAATGAACCATAAAGTACTGCATAAATAATTCAGTAATTTCTCAACATCTGATTATATTCCAGGTGTTAGCAAAGAATGCATTTCTAATTCTTGCTTTCTGTACTTAGCCAGTACAACATGTTGATGTCTATCACATACAAAACAGGAACTCCTATACTAAGTAAATATCTTGGTTTTCAAATTGGCAGCTCCACATATGGGGAGACCTAAACACTTATGATAAAGAAAAAGAGAGGGTCTAAATAATCAGACATATTTCAGAGGGTGTGAATAAGGAAGGAGTTTAGAATGACTCAAAAGTTTATACGTTAAATATATATATATAACATACAATGTCTATAACCAGTTCAAAAGCAGGATGATATCTCATGTCATTTAGTTTTGCCTGACATTCTTAAACTCATCTGCAGGGGCTAGGAATATGACATTAATTACAATGACCTGACAAAAATTACTTAGAATGTAGAATTGGTAAGATCTTCAAGGTGTATTTCATTATTTAGTATGTAAGGCCTAAGCAGAGTATAGCACTTAATTTCCAGTCCACAGAGAAAAAAAAGGGGAACTTCCTATAAAAACAGTAGTATAGAACAAAGTATTTTTATTCAGGTTTTTGTATGGGTTTATGTACAAACGTTTACTGAGTTGTTTTCTGAATCTGGGGTCGAGGAAAATAATTTCTATGTGGATTTAATGACAATTAACCCAATATTTAACAGTTGCTAGAATACGACACTTGACAATATTCTTCTACTGAGGTTCATGTCATAGGCTGATGAAGCTAGAATATGCAGCTTCTGTGGACTTGACCTGAATTTTATGCTGATGACATTTTGTGAAGTCTAAGATTCCTGGTAATACTTTTCTGTGACAGTTTCAGCATATGTTACATTCTTTGGAGCCTGGAGCTAACAGCCAATGTCACTACCACTGCTAAACTACCCACTAGTTCCACTGCTAACTGGTAACCACAGCTGCTAATTCCTATAAATAACTATACCCAAGTTAACTGATCAAAAGTGACATTTGTTTACAAATGAAGCATCAGCTAGTAACAGACCCGTAAGAGAAAATGAAAGTGAAAATCAAATCCCACATTTTTTAGACCACTAGATTTTTTACTTCAAAATTAAGCAGCTGTAACATTTTTCAATGGCTGCAAAGTCATAATACTGACCAATATTTAAAATTATAACCCCTCAAGATATAGAAAAATCAGTGCCATTAGCAGTGATATGAACATTCACAGACCATTAGGTTGAAAATTCCAGATAAAACAGCAGTTTAATCTTGATATATACATGTAAGACGACAATGTGTATTTTTCCATTGAATGAACCCAATTATACTTTAAACTTAAATTGATACCTGGGTACACTGAGAAATGGCTTCATCCAGTGTCAGTGCCCGCTTTTTGACATCTTCCTTAATTTTACTGTAAAGGGTGTCAGCTGCCACATATTTCTCTTGGATAGAAAAGCCTTCTCCTGGGCTCAGCTCCAGCAACTGAGGCCCAGTTTTGTTCATCTTATCTATATGAGGCTTGTGCTCGGCAATCAGCTCACGCAGTTGCTATAACAAATGAAACAACTTATCAGTTTCTTATGCTTGCACCACCACATTACAACTGTCCACACTTCCAACACATCCAGTTGGCAAGAAATTCCAAACAAATACCTTTCTTCTTAATGTAAAGCAGAAAGAAAGTTAATGACTGCTTTGCCAGTGATCATTCCCATTCCAACACAGAATTATCCAGGCATAAAACATCAGAACTAGAGACACACTGGAAAGGCCTGTGCAACACTCTGGTAGGACATATGATTACAGGTAAAATATAAGACGCTAATTATGCATATGATGCTAACAACAGACATTGCCCATCTTATTTAGTACCTATAATGACAGAAAAGGCAATGATATTGCAGACATGGGCGTAACACCACCACATACATACTTTTCATGTTGCTATTGGTCACTTGCTGCAAAGCCTTTCATTGAAGAACATCACAGAAAGAGGTACCAGCATTCCAAGAAAATTAATTCAAATTATCTTTGATTTAAGAAGAGGGAATCAGCACGAGGGAGGGTCAAAGAAACCAGTGAAAAGGACAAAAGGACAAGCAAGGGTGATCAGTAGAGACCTATCAATCTTGTTTATCAGTCTCTCCCCCTCTGGCCACAAGACCCCTCTGTCTTCATAACAGCACTATTATTGAACTTACACAATGTTTAACAAGTAACTAGTAAGTGAATTATATTTTATCTCAGCTGTCTATTCCTTCTCATCATCCACCCCAGAAGTGAAAACTGTGCCGAAGGCAGTGCAGAGGCTTGTGGAAGTGAAATGGCACAAGGTGTCTTCCAAATTGTCTAAGAATTCCAGATTTTCTGCTTGCACCCATAGAACTGACAAAAGGGAAGGGGAGTTTTTTGTGCATGTAGCCCCATCCTTCCCTCATTTTATTTACTTTCTCATCTCAACCCGCCCTTTTCAGAAAAATCCCAGTCTTGTGAGGCACTCTCCCTCTCAGTGCTGTGAACTCCATGCATTTCTATCCAATAGCTCCAGTGCAGGAACAGGAGAGTTACATGCGCTGCTCCTCCCAGCTGAGAGTTTGTTTAAATTAATGAAGACCCAGAAAAGAGCCTGTATCAGTCTCAGTGTAAATAAGTTCTCTTCTCTTCAACTACGGTCCTTCCCTTAAAAAGGAATCCAGATGCTGGCTTCCTTCCTTCCTCCTCCCCAGAAGAGGAGACGTTGAGGAGACTGGAAGTACAGTGAGCACAACTCTTCAGTCCCCCAATGACAAAACAGCAATGCATATAACCCCCCCTGACTCTAACTACTTACTTTGAATGTAACTCAATTTGTACACCTTGTCACAAGAAAAATAATGTTGAGTGGCAGAGAGGACAAAAAAGAGAAACTAAGAACAGTTTGAGAAGTTATAGAAAAGAATTTTATGTGTTTTACTTTTGAGCACAAAGAGATGACTTGACACAAAGCCACAAGAGTGCACATTTCTGGGTCTAAACCTTATGCTAATACTCTGCCAACAGCTCATTTCAAACCAAAGTAACTGCATGTTACTCACATAGAATTCTACAACTTGGAAAAAAGACAGTCATCAGTAAATACATCAGAACAGAAACATTAGTTTCTCAATTCACATTGAGAACTACCTTTTCTTTTCTTTTTTTAAATAGAACAATAAATGATTTGGTCTTCTCCATGATGTACTATTGGGTAAACAATTCCAGTAAACAAGTGTTTCAGAGCAGATTATGTGTTAAAAGTGCCTGACATTAATCTTCTATTTAACAAACAAATCTCAGCTAATGGCATAGCCCAGGGAAAATGCAAAAATAGAAGGTCATCTGAAAGGCTTCTCATAGAAGCAGCACGATTAAAGTACATGAGGAACAATCCTGTAAGTAAAGTAAGCATGATATGGTTCATGGTGACTAATCAAGGTAGTTTGTAAAGCTTATGTTATATAGCTAGTTTTAATAGAACATGTTTGTTCATTCTGGACATAATAGGAAGACAAATGAGTGAACCCGGTGTTTACCAGTACATCAGAGTGGCACATTTCATTAGCTGGTCTCAAAGTAAACAAGACTTTGAAGCCAGGGTTTATCCTATCTAACTTGAGTCACTTAATTGAGTCAGCTGAAATTAAAAAAAACACTAGTTACTCTATGCTTAGCAGGGAGAAACAGGTATCACCAGTGACCATACAGGTTTTGCATCTGCCAAAACATGCAGGTTTTTAACCTCAGTAGGATACATCTGATTCCATGTGATACTAGCAGTCAACTATGAAACACCTTAATTTTTATCCAAACTGATCATATATCCATATAAGAGAACCCATACAGTGGCCAGTCTACAATACTCTTGCCTCTATTTTGTGATGCTATGGTAAACAATTATTTATTTTAATTATTACACAACAAACATTCTTGACATGATAAATTACTACGGGATTGTATGTATGGTACTCAAGCAATCAGTTCTTGGCCCTCTAATTGTTCATCTTCCTGACTCAGCTAAGTTTAGTTTCAATGTTACGAACAAAACAAAAGCCAAATTTCTTTATACATACATAAGATCAGCATATATCCATATCTGCATATAGACTGTACCCCCCTTTTGTTTCTTGCTCCAACATCCCATACCTGTTCTTTCTGTTTATGGATTTGGTTTGTTTCAATACTGACATTAATGTTAGTATTAACATACATAGTATTAAATATATTTCTTAACTAATAACTTTCATGTGCTCAGTTCTCTCAGTACAATGGCAATTATTACCCTTTAGCCCTCTTTTATGCTTATACATCACTTAGTGCCTTCTCCAGAGACTTGCCTGCATGTACAGTTTGGTAAACAGTAGAGACATGACTGAAAATGTATATACTCTGTATTATTGTTTTAATTTTTTTTTTTTTCAACAGAAGAGTATCTGTTTGGGTTTTAAGAATTTTGCAGAGTACTCCCCAGTTCTAAGCAAAATACTTCCTGGTTTTTAACACTTTCTTTTTCAAAACTGACAAAATGCTTACCCTGTGTTCTTCTTGTTGTTGCTTTAAAGTTTCATATTCAAGGGCTGGAGCAGGAAGCTGAGAGATGATCATTTCTGTTTCAGTTAACCATGGCCAAAGCTCTTCATAAGTCTCCCAGAACTGGTTAACCAAGGACTGAGCCCGTTCCAGCTGGAGGTTTCTCTCTGAGTTCATTTGACAGACTGCATCATATTTCTGTAAGAGGCTTTCAATTTTTTTCTGTAAAATAATATTAATTTTTAAAAAGTATGTTTTTCCATGTGTCTATTACTTTAATTTCTAAACATTCTTTGATAATTATAGCACCAATTCACAGTGAATAAAATCTCAGTTTTGATGTTTCTACAGTATCACTCTAAGGTGGACAGAATCAACACAGAAAGAGATCAGAATTTCACAGAGTACTTGTGAAATAATCAGAATATATTTAACAATACTGATATTTACAAATAACACTTTATTCATAGAGCTTCTAGTCAAGCTGCAAATGATCTGACTGCAGATTTTAGCCCGACTTCCTTACTGCAGACACTTATCTTCACTGACACTTGGCAGAAACTAAGTTTTCCACAGCATTTCTAAATCAAAGCAAGATGAACAATACACAAAATCTGTTGGGATGTTTAGCTTGGTTTGGTGGGTTGTTTTTTTTTTTTCCGACTGTCTAGATAATAGTCCTGCTGTGACTGTCATTTACAAACTTGCAACAGAAACAAAACATTATTTTCCAGGTTAGTATACATTACTTAATAGGAATGTATTACCATTAATAACATAGATAATAATGACAGAACTGTAAGGTTTATACATTACATATTTACTGTATTTGGGCATGTGATAATAAAAGAAAGTATCAACTAGCTATGCATTTTTCCTGTGGAAGACTGCCCATGTTATCATGTTTATGAAATATTATATATGACAATGCACATCAATCCTAGCCTTGGAAAACCTACATATAAGCAAGACACTGAATGTGAAGGGGTTTTTTTTGGCAGAACAGGCTATCCTTTAATTTGTTATGTCTTGCATGTAAATTAAGTATAGAGACGCTATCCAGAGGACAAAACATAACACAGATATACAGTATTTTTGACAAATAAAAATATTTAGTAGAGACTCACACAAAACAGCTCTGCCTTACGACTACAGTTTCATAGACAGAACAACTCATCTATTCTAAATTCACTTAAGAGCAAATCAAATTTATTCAGAGATCCTGCAGCACTACACAAGTACTGAAGCACTGTATTTCACAGATTGGAAGGACTAAATCTACACAACATATCCAGTCTCACTGTAACTTAGCAAAAAAATCCCAACCCGACAACTAATCCTTCCCAAATGCCAACATGAAAAATTCATCCGTACATGTTTGCAGCCCTGACATTTGTCTCTCCGTGTCTGTGTGTCATAAACAAAGTCATATGAATGCCTTTCACGGGCTGTGACAGGATGGAATAATCTTGGCAAGCAAGGTCTACAAGGAAATCAGCAGAAATGCAAGTAAAGATTGACATTGAGGTGCGCAGCCATTGAATCTGGCACAGAAATGCTTATGTCCAGAGCATCACTGACCCGAAAGAACTCAGAAGATAAACTGCCAGGTTCCACACATCAACCCAGATGACTAATACCTCTTCACTCAATCATCTATAGGTTAAAATACTATTTACTATGGATGAGGATGATAAATGGGGCTCCAAACTAGTGTCAGGCAAAGAAGCAAGTACACAGCGTTTGTTCTTTTAACATCCTGAAGGAAGGAGAGCAATACACAACAGCATTTCCTGTAGTATTACAATCCTCAGACTGGAAGTGACTGTAATTAATGCTTTTTCATTCGTATTTTAGAAAAGACATTGTAGGAATCCTTCTACTTACATATTGTCTGCGTATCTACCACTGTAGCTACAATTTAAGGAACTTTACCTTCATCATCTGTTTCTCTTCTTCAGTGCATGTTTTCATAATCTTATCCCCAGATTTAACAAGTTCGTCTATAGTATCTTTGTGCCTTAAAATCTCCATGGTAAAAGCCTTGAAACACAATAAAAATTGGTTAGAATAATTTTTAAAACAAATATTTGGAGCAAAAATTGGCTTTGAAGTGCATTCATTATGATGGAGTGAAAATTAAATCATGCCAGTACATTTTGTAGATGGAGAGTGTGCCGGCCAATAATTAACATGACAGTTGGAAATGCATTTCTTTTACCTTTTGAACTTGCAGCTGAGCAGTGGTCTGGTCTTGCTCAAGCCTAATATCACCCAGAGACATCAGTTTCTTTTCTGTTTCTGCAATCCAGGCAAATTCAGCATCAGCTGCTTGATCAAACTAAATGAGGGAGACAAGAATTAGTTCAGCAGTTCTACAGACATGACATTAGAATAACTGTTTCAAAAATTTTAAAGATTAAACGGCATATTTTTGAATTTTTAGAAAGACAGCAGCTCACTTTCCATTTGAGGTTTTTATATAAATGAAATACAATGCCCAAAATAGTTCTGAAGGATTGTAATACAAGCAGCTTAATTCATAAGCATGACAAAGCAACAGAAGCAAATACTTTTCTCGAAAGCTTCAAATAGTTTTAAGAAAATAAAAAAGGGTATAATCTCAGAGTTTTAACTAGACTGCTTGTTTGCATTTTATTCTACTTTCACATGTCTTTTTCATCTCTATGTTTATTATTACTGCTAGTGTTGCAATTATCCTGAGACACAGTTGTTTGATGTTACCCTAATAATCTGAAGAGCTGCTTTGGTATTAAATGATCAAGGCAAAACAATCACAGTTCAACTAAGCTGGCACAAAAACCTCACCGAATTTAGAGAAGAGAGGATTTCATCCAAATCTAGGCCTCAAATTAAATGAAAAAAAATTTTTGAGCATTTGGATGCAGCCAGTCCTTTACCTAAAGGATTAACTTCTGACTACAATTAGTCAACATTTAAGTGTTTCAGAAATTACCTAAAAGCACTAATGTAATGAGAGGACCTGTTTCTTACTAATTTGCAAAGAAAAGCATGAAATGAAGCATGTGGGGATCTAAGTCTTCTGAAATGTGAGACCAAATTAAAAAAATTAATAAATCATACATTCTCTCTTCAGATCAAGTTTATAGGTATGCATTTTAGCACTCACATGTTGCAGTACTCAACCAGGGCAGCTTTGAGCCTAAGCCACAGAGGAATATTGCATGGGATGTATCAGATGCACATTGTAGAAACTACTAAGAACTTATTTATTGACTTAGTTAAAACTCTGCCCCTTCCCTGAAATTAACTGAATCTTAATATAGCCCTGAGTTATGGTGAAAGTCTATCAGGATGTTTTAGGTCAGAACCTGCTACTTGTGTTGTTGATGCCCACACTTTCCTCAGATGTCTTTTTCTGAATGTTCTCAGTCACACTTGTCTTTTAAATATTCTGGTCTATGGCTTTATGGCAGTAGTCCATAACAGCCCTGCTCCTTAATTCACTTTAGTCACTAAATCAAGACTCATCTTAGTGGTTAATCATGAGTCCCACAAAACAAAAGAAGCAATTCTGACATTTCATTCTTTATGAGTCAATCTTTTTCAGCCTTTATAATCCATTTGTTATGTGAAAGAGCACATCACTCTTTTTCACTATTTTTTCACTACACATTTCTCATTTAAAGTAACAGAAAGTAAGACTTGTCCTAAATATTGTGACATCCTACTAGAAAGGTATGTTCTGAAATAATCAGTACTGTAAACACTAGCATGAAGTACTACCATGCACCAGTGGTAGTTTAATTCTGACTTTAGAAATTACAGGTGACAATCAAGCTTTTCAGAAACCCATCTATCTATGACAAAAATGGAGAAGATGATTTCAAATGTGTTAGATGCACAAACTGACTGCAGTGTGACTTCCTGATACCAAATATTCATGGGTATGTGAGTAATATTGAGGAAATATTTAATGGAAATAACAAAATCAAGGCATGGAAGTGAAACTTCTAAGCTAAATACCACCAAGGAAGGACAGAACTCTAAACTCAATTTGCTGAAGGTATAGGATTTCCAATTTGTGATGCTTAAAAACAACATTAGGAATAAGCAGCATAAAATTGGTACTCTCTACATCCAATATTTGAAATGTTTTCTTCCCATTATACATGGCAGTTATGTATGAGCCCTGAGCTACACTTTCAGTTACTATAAAATCATCTACTTAATCCCCATTCAGTTTAACCAAGCATAGTTCATTGTGGTACTTTTTCTTCTGCTCAGGAATGTTTGACTTCAGAATATGATGATGCTGTGATTTTCTCCATGAATGCTTTCTAAAGCACTCTCTACAGCTGCTTTAGAGTGAAGAACAAGTAAGCCCAAAGTAGAATATGACCTTGTGCTTTCACACAGGACTCTTCACTAGACCACCAATGCCTTCAGTCTTGAGAAATGAAGACTAAACCACGCAGCTGAATTTATTGTTAAGATAAATCTATCGGTCTGGGACCTTTGTGCCCAGGTAGATAAAACTCTGGGCATTGTATTTGTCTATTAGTCTTCCAGCTTCACAACATGAAGCTATTATGCCTAACCACCTGTGTTTCTTGCTGCATTCCTCACTTTGGTCCAGGAACATCTAGCACAAAACCCACACTTACTCCTAACCAAACCCTTGTATTCTCAGCAGCTTTGTCCTCCACCCAAAACTTCTTAATAGTATAGACACTTAATCAAGTTGCCACAGGGCAAATTTAAAGAGCACTAGCTTCTCCAAAACTGCTTTTTCATTTTGCATAGCTAAGTAGCTTATCCTTTACTGGAAGCACATTAAGCCACCTGAAACTTATCAGAGGATATAGTGTATAGGAGTTTATTGTGGTGATGTGGGTTGGCTGAAGTGGAGGTTAGGGGTATGCAGGATGAGAGTGCAATGTGCCCTTGCAACAATAGCTAGTAGAATAGCAGCTCTGGACTTTTTATCTGGACCTGAAACTGCTCAACTTATGCTAGAGGATGCAACATACTCATGGAATTCAGAAAATCTGAAGGAGAGCCAAAATATAATCTCATATCTCACCTTATCACTCAAAAAAAAATCATCCATCATTTTTTAGTATTAGGTTAATGAGACAAGAAAATATTAATTAGCAACCCCCTTAAAAAGAAACCTGTAGTTATGTTTAACCTCACTTAGAAGAATATCTGAATTACTGCCAGTCTCTTGTAGTCAGCTTTTAGCAAATTTTGAAATTATCACACACACTTTCTCCTTGTCCTGTTACAACTGTTTATGGGAACTATATAGCAAAAGTAGAAATCTCCACCAATATTTTTATGCCTGAACTGTAGGCAGACACTTGAAAATTGTGTTTTCACAATGTATTTATAAGCAGGCTTAAATATCAGACTACTTAGTGACAAAATTAGAGCCCAGTTCTCAAAGTGTATCCATATATACTTTTGTGCATGTATAGAAACCTCCACATACTAAATAACTCAGGTTTTGGGCAGCAAGAAGAAAAGCATTGTAGATATTAATAAAAGCAAGTGTTATTTAAATCCTCCACTACAGCTTGAACAAGGTCATCTAGCTTTTAATTGTGTAATGTGCAGAGGAGCTAGACAATCAGCTGATGCTAAAAGGTGTGGCCAACCTAACAATATCAGTGTCAGGTCCAGAAAAGGTGGCTCAGGATCTGGACCATATTTTACTTAACACAACATGATGTACAAAAGATGTGGGACATTCAGTTCTTAAGCAAACTCTGACTTCAGGAGCCACAGGATAGTAACAGCAAGTTTAGCTAAAATACTGTTGTTTGCATCAACAAAAAGGGAGACAAGTACAACAGTGTACAGATTAACAGATTTCTGGCATTCATATCTTAACAGTGGAGTCCCACTTCATTCAAATGGGCCTTCTGCTGCTCAAGTATAACAAACTTTTGGCAACATTATTAAAGGACAGCTTTTGTTCAAGTACACATGACCAGAGACTGTTACTGTCCAAAGAACAGTTTTCAGTACCTGCTGGGATCTCAGGATGGCAGCATCAATCTCATCCACCTTCTGAGAGATTGTGTCATTCACTAATCTGTAACGTTCGTTGTCCTCTGTTATCATCTTGTCCAGCCCCTCTCTGGCCCTCCATGGCACCAGCTCCAGGAAGGCACTGCCAACCTCATTCAGAGTGTCCAGTAAGCCTTTGTTGTTCTTTGCTTCTTTTTTCAGCTCCTATAAAAAGCCATTTAAAACAATTAAACCATTTAAACATGGCAGTATATGAATGGAACGTACACAGTTTGCAGTTTTTTCATTCTTTCAACCACTCCATGAGTCAATAACTGAAATGCTTTCCACATAAACCAAAGGGCTAGATTAGAATACTTATTTTCAGCTAAGCTGTACTAGCTTTTTGATAGTGTAAGCTGTTTGACAGAAAGGTAGGTGATTCTTAAGAGAATTTTCCACACAATCTAACCTAAATATATTTCTCCAGTCAGTATGACTGTCTGAAAATTTTCAAAGAATTGTTAGCACTTCATAAAGCATCCAAAGAAAATAAAACTAATGGATGGTTGCAAACTGCAACTCCATAAGGAACTAAGTCATCAGCACAGGAAATTAGCACGCAATGTAGCAAAATATGATGAAATCAAATCATTTCTGCAATGAACAACGACTGAATTAAATTTCAAGCACGTATTCACAAAGGAATGAGTTTTTACCTGTACAGAGCTTCCCATCTATTAAAGAAATTCAATAGAACTTTTTAAGCTTCCCCCTCAACATTTTCCATACCATGCAGCTTATACTGCATGTTTTCTTTTGAAATAAATATTGTTAAACAAAATTAGAAATATATGTTTAAAATGCTGACACTTTACGGGATTTTATCCATGCCACTGCTAAAGAACTAAAATAACTTTGTTTGACAACTTATGAGGTTTCCCAGTCTTAGGTAGCTCCTTGAATAAAATGAAAATGTTGTGCTTCTTTTGTGCTAAAAATAAACCTTAGCCCAGTTTCATAAGTGATTATAACAGATGACTCTGGAAAGACAAATTGATTCTTAACTACTGTTACATTTAGTCAAATGATCTGATGCCACAATTAGTTATTCAAAAAATTATTTCATGTCAAGCATAAATTAACAAAAACATCACCGAATCACAGAGCAGTAAATAATTCACAGGTTCTAAAACCTACTTTTTGTCTTTCTTGTACGTGGGTTAATTCTTCACCCTGTGGTATTTGAGTTTCATATGAGAGTAACTCCATCTCTACTTCATCAAGCCATTTGCACAGTTCCTCATGAGTTGAGTGCAGTTGGCCTGCAAGCTGCAGAGCCTGCTCCAAAGTCTTAGATACATCAGAACTTAATTTTGTAATGTCTTTGTATCTCGCTTTAATGCCTTCCAGTTTATCTTGAACAATTACAACTTCATCACCTAAAATATCAAAGGGATGTTATTTCCCATGATCACAAATGCTAAAAAGAAAAAAAAAAACAACAAAACAAAACCACCACAACAAAAAAAATTCCCAAACCCCACATATTACAGAAACCTCAGTATTTAATTTATAAAATAACCCAAACAAGGTGACAAGGCCAATGCTCAACTGCTGTAAATTATCCTACCATCACTAAAGCCCACAGATCTACAAAGTTTACCTCAGTTCAGGATCAGTCCTTCTGTCTTTTTTTTCTGCTTTACTAAACTATCAGAAAATAAGGAGTTAAATCCAATATTTAACACAAATGTTCCTTAAAAAATCCACCCTTAAATTCACAATACTTCTTATAAAGGCCAAATAAAAGACATAAAAGTGTTACTGAAAATGTAAAGAACAAAAAAAAAAATCTACATATGACTAACTAGACTTTCAACTACAGTAGATTTTGACATCACAGTTCACCCTCACTGCTGTCCATCTGAAACACAACTCAAAAGGCTAAAAGAAAAACAATGTACTGAAATTTATTAGCCTTAATATTAGAAATGTTCAGATTTCATCATAGAATAAGTGTAATGTCGAAGTTTGGAACAGAAAAGGATAATACCACCCTGAGCAAACATATGTATGTCTCAAAGGATTCAAGAACTGTACAAGTACTGGAAAATCTGGACAGATGTTGATCTACAGAACAGACACATTGTATAGAACTGGAATGCAACTTTTCCCAGAGTATTAGTTCCCATGGACGAAGCTTTCCCCTTGCAGTAATAGGTAGTCTAATATCTTGTTCATCTGCGGATGCCTGCAGGGAATTTACTTTGTCCACTGCCAAACAGCCCTCCATTACGAGTAATGTCCATAACTTGCTATTAGGAATGGAATGCAGGTTCACTAACATAATTTTCCACTAAAAATAATAAAAGGATTCAAGGGCTAAATTCTCTACAGGCAAAAAAGGGCTTTTGCTCACTTATATTAAAAGTAAAATTGGCCTCAAAACATAACGTAGCTTGACCTCAAACCTTTATTAAAATAAACAACTATGATTGCTTTAACTAGTAAATATGAACCATATTCACAAGTTTCACTTTAATTTTGTTAAGCACCTACAAGTACAAGAAAAAAAGTATGACAAATTATAGTTTTACGTAAGTTCTCACCTGTTGTTTGCTTGAGAAGCTCTAAGCCATTTTGTATAGCCAAGTCAACATTTTGTTTTCTAAGAAGAATCTCTTCCTGAAGATCCTATGAATAAGGGCCATTTATGTTAGCACAGACCTAACAAAATATTTTTATTTAGAATAAGCATACTGACATTTTAAACCAAATATATTAATGAAAATAAATGAAGTATGGGGATATAAATCAAATTAAAAACATGAATTAAATGAGAAATGAATAGAAATCAAAATACCAGTAGTTCAGAGTGCTGTTTCTCAAGCAATTCTGTGTTGCAATCTTGGACTGATAATTTGTTCAGTTTATCATGGATTTCATTCAGCCAGTTCATCAGTTCAACTTCATCCTCCCCAAAAATCTGAGCATTGCTGTAAGCTTGCTGGAGAAGTTCAGACCTGCTGTTGCTCTTCTCTTGAATTTCAATGTATCGTGACTGAGAAGAATCTAGCTTTTCCTGCACCATATCTTTATCTTCCCTGGAGCTCATAGTCTTTAGAGACTGACCAGCGCTAATGGCCTGATGTAAACTTTTATTGTGAGCTAGGACATCATCTTCTAGGGCCTATATTTTATTTTAAATAATGAAGAATAATGGAAAAGAAAATCAGAAAAACATAAAATAAATGTAAGTGGAACTCAATAAAAATTGAACAAAAAAGGACATATTGCCAACATAAATATATAAAACATAAATCACAGGGGAATAAAAATGAAACAGTATGATAAAATAAGTACAGTGCAACAGCTTTGCCAGTTGTGTTGTGCTTTACAGAAGCACCTAAAAAGAATGACCAAAGCAAGTGAGTGGTTTGTGTCTTACTTTATGCTGAGAAATTTGCTGCTGCAGTTTGGAGGCCTGTGTTCCAATGGGTTCTGCATTTGCAAGCCTCTTCTCTGTGGCTGTCAGCCACTCCACCAGTGGCTCCAGAGCTTCATGGAACTGCTGTGCCACCACTGAGATGCCTTCCAGCTGACGGTTCCTATCAATACACCCAGGGAATGGTTATTTTTTGTGATGAAGTAAGTGTGAAACAGTTTTAATAAAGAAAAAAAGTCCCCCCGAATCCTTTGAAAAAAACCTCAGAAATAATTCAATCTCATTGTAGGAACCAGTCACCAAAAGAAACAGACATATATCCATGATACTCAATGAAAAGCAAGTTAAAGTAAAAATTAAGTAAAATTAAAAGCAAACAAACACCTCCAAGGCATTTGGCTAATATACCAGTTTTGCAAATAAAAATAAATCACTTTATTTATATACTTTTTGCCAAAAATAATCTAGCACTCAATTCAGCAAAACATTGTTTTATACCCTGTTAGGATAGTTCTCAAGTTTCCAGCTGTCTTAAAGCATAAAGTTACATTCCCTTGACTATTACACATTTTAAAGTTAGGCAAAGGCTTTACTGAACCAGAACATACTGTCATTCTTCGTCAGTGTTGTAAAATACCTTTAAACATTTTTTCAGTGATGAGAACATAACTATTTGGCTCTACATTTGCATCTCTTGTCCTGGATAAAAGCTCTCAATGAAGTTAGTGAGACAATATTAATAATGCACAGAGACTTGACATCCAAAAAAGAAAAGCAGTATCTAAATCATTTCTGGTTCAGATTATTACATGTCAGAGAAGACTCTTGATTACAGCAAAGTCTTCTCTACAACCAGCGCTGAACAAATGTCACTCAAGCACACTTTTAGGAGAGATTTGTTCTACATGAAAACATCACAATATCATCTTTCAAATGAGGATCTTATTCCAGATAAAAGCTACATTTATATGTGCTTTCCAAGGCTTATAAACCAGGTAGACTTGGCATAGTTAGCCATGGAACACTCTGTGGGGTACTCTACATAGTTTTCAAAATCATCCTCCAATTTCTTCTTCATTGCTAGAGACCAGTCAAAGAACAAGACAAAAAAAAAAGAAAACAAACAATGGAGACAAGCTTGCAGCTAATGGATGGCTTGGAAAAAGTTGCAATTTCATTTGTAATTAGATATCACCAGACTGGGAGGATATTATTAAATTAAACATGACATTAACATTTACCCCAGCTAATGAGTCAGATTCCTTCAATTAAAAAAAAAAAAAAAAGGAAATAATGGTCTATTAGTGGTTGACTAATTAAATAATCCTATTATTAGTATGAGGTAACAAAACAGATTCAGCTAAAGAGAGGCTACCAGAAGGAATAGAAGACAACAGAGGTGAGGTGAGTTCAATGCTACTTTAAGTACCAACACAACCATTGGTTCTTCACTGTAAAGCTTCACTGTGCACTTTAAATTTGTTTTATTCAACTTCCCAAGTCCTCTCTTACTCTCAATTATATGCCATTTTTCAGGTCATGTCTCATGCACTCTTCTCTCTACTCTGAAGAAGACTGTCCTTCTCAAATCCTCACCCAGAAAACATGCTCAGCAACCCTTACAACACAAATTTCTTCAAAGACACTTTACAGTTCATAACTTCACAGGTATTTTGTCAATTACACACTGACAACAACTCATAAATGTAAATCTGTGTTTACACAAGATACTATGTGCATGAATTTTGTTTGAGTTTTTTTTAATTGGAAGTTGTATTGGACCACAATGTCTTTTAAGAGATAGGGTTTTCTCTGTTGCTAGAATATATCTACAAATTTTAAAAGTCCTTTTTCTTTTTGAAAACTAAGGGAGCTCAGCACCTTGCATGCATCTACAACTGACACTATGAAGACCTCTCAGTTGCAGAAACGAATTATGTAGATGATATCACAAAAAACAAGGAAAGAATTGAGTGCCCCCTCTTAGTAGCAGAAAGTCAGGACTTTGAAGTTCCAAGGGAATATCACTATTATTTGCTAGGTGTAAAATTTGCACTTGATTCTATTGCAAAACAGGTTCTTGCATCAAAACACTTGCATTCTAATTAACTAACAGAAACAAAATATTGAGAAATACATATGTAGTTAATCCTATCAGATTGTCCCATCTTAGACTAAACTTTAAGAACTTTTGGTCTCTTCAGGTCACTTTTCTCCACTTTTCCTTCAGAGGATCCATTATATCAACATCAAGACACTAAGACCTAATGCAATCAAAAGAATGATAGTACTTCACACTATAGAGTTCCACATGCTGCTTCTAAACATCTATCACATGCTATGTCTACATTTTTCAAATCCATGAAAGAATTTCAAATACCTTGTTTCAGCTTTACTGAGCAAGGCATCCCATCGACTATCAAGGAAGCTCAGCTGTTTCAAGATTTTCACTCTATCAGCAGGCTCTGCTGACTCCGCAATTTTCTCCCCTTCGCGCTTGATTGCCTCAACAGTTGGCTTGCGGTCATCCAGCAGCCTCTGCAGAAGCTATAGAGAAAGCAATCAAGCACCAGGTTATTAAGAAATATTGCAATAATGCAGATGTAACAACAGCAGACTTCTTGAAAAGTCATTGAAATGAAAAAACCAAAAACTAAACCACAATGCCTATATTGTGAGAAAAGTGTGAACTATGCTAATCAAAGAGACACACATACCACACACATCAACCCCATCTCTGACCAACACAAGCTCATTTTAGATTCTCAATTGTTTTCCTAACACTGGAGTTTCATGAAGCCCAAACAACATCCCTGGTTTCTCTGAGGTAACGATGCATGGCAGCCCGAAAAGTGAACATATAGAGGAAAAAGTTCTACTTGTCTTGAGGGAATCCAGCTATTTAGAATTCTGTTACATTTTATAGAAACATTTATGAGAAAACTTCATGCCATTCTAGATTTGGCATCACAGAGGTAATTCTGATACATAGATGGGAAAATAGATACTAAAAGTATTGTATAACCAACTCATCACTTGTATGAGATACAATTGCGTTCACCAATCTAGTGTAGTACATTAACTTCTCTGTGAAGAGTAAAATACACCTCTGTCTACAATTCTCCCTTCCTCCATTCCCAACAGCTTTGGTAACATCAACATTTTGCCACCACAGATATGCCAAGATGACAACCTGTCCTGGCCATAACCTTATATTAAATATTTAGGTGGCAGTGGGCCACACAGTCCAACTGCATGAAACGTATGTTTTATCAGCCACATTATCATTCTATTTTTCTATAATTACTATTAAAATATGCCAGAGTTGATGACACTGATAGCATTTCTACATTAGCACAGGCCATTTCCCAATGGGATTCCAACTAATTACCAACAACAATCACATCAAGATCAAGAGCCAAATATTTAAGTCAGTAATCTGCAATCTTATCTTGGAAGTATTACAGTGAAAATTTACTAGGTTTTATTTTCTACCTTTCAAACGGCCAAATACTGGATTTTATGCTTTCTCTTTTTCCAATGGATCTTTAACAACCTTTCCAGATAACGTTAATAATTCTAACCAGAGCTCACACTGTACAGTATCACTCTCTGTCTTATATCCCAGAAGATGAGCACTTCTCCCAACCCCGGACAAAGTCTTGAGTTTTGAACAGATGGCTTCTTTAAACACCTCAGCACACTCCAGTGTAATATAATACACTTGACCAGATATTATGCTTTGCCAAAGACTGGGAATTGATTCTCATTGATCCAGTGGAAGGAGAGAGATTCTGAAACCATTTCACTTACCTTCTGTTCTTGTATTTGGGCCTTGACAACTTTGAATTCAGCAGATGGTGGTTTCTGATTAGCCACAAGATCTTCCGTATCAATGAGCCAGCTAAGCAGAGATTCAAGGGCATCCTGAAATCTCCCACAGTGGAGGAGGGCTTCCTGCAATTGCGCAGCACGCTGGGCAACCTGAAAAAACAGTAGAGGATCTCTCCTATGCATTTTATATCTTTGAAATAATTAGCCAAAATCTGTATAACATCGGTCAATACCACTAACAAATACTCTAATTTTTGTAACTATTCATAACAGCACTACATAACAATTCAGCATTAATTTCTCGGGGCTGTGGACATCCAATGAAAAGAACAGATTGACTCACAGTAAATCAGCCTGCTCTAGTAATTCCTTACTCCTGTTTTATATAGCTACAGTATTACCAAATGTACTGACGGGATGTTTGCATTTCAGATGGTCTTTATTTTCCTTATAGAAAGTGTGAGCCAGGAATCCAAAGTAGCAGCTCTTAATAAGGGCCAATAATGCCATCAATGAGAAATAAAAATAGGAAAGGAGAAGGCAAATAGGTTAACTGCAGGTATCTCTGGTTCTGCTGCTTCACTCCCTCAGGAAGAGAGCAGAAGAAGGTGAGCACCATTTCTGCTTCTCACCCTTTCCATTTTCCAACAGCAGCTACTGCTGGAAGAAGACTCTTGAAAAGTACAGAAAAACATCTACAACCAGTTTTTCAAAGCAGTGGTACTTTCTAATGTCTCAAGCAATACAATCCTCAAGGTGCTGCAAAGACCAGTCACACAAAGCTGGGCTTTATCATTGCTCTGTGCACTGTGCAGGTACAACTGTGTACATGAGCAAATACAACAAATTGAAAAAAACATGCAAACAATGACTGAAAATGGGACTGGATCTCCAGGGATCCCTTCCAACCCCAACCACTTCATGATTCTTTGAGTCTTTCCTGAATAAAAAACCAGGACAGACCTAGAGAAAGTTTGGCAAAACCTTATAAATGACAGCAACACCTCTGGCTATTAGCGATATAAATCTTATCCTTTGAATTACAAACAAAGTGATTGTGTAAAGCAAATACAATTGATATTCTTAGTGAATATTTAATTTCCTGTATTTTGAAAGACATCAGCAAGCAAATAATCAAAAGGTAGAACACAACAAAAGCAGAAAGTATACAAGATTATAACCTTCTTATTAAGAGTCTTCCATCGGGTGTTGACATCTTCAAGGTCATGTTCAAGGTTTTCTGTGTTGGTACTTTTAGCAGCACTCTGAATAAGGCCCTGGCCCAACCAATTTACTTCCTGTTGTTTTACTTGTAAGGGTTCAATTTCTTCTTTCTGGAATACCTGCAATTGAAACCCAAGACAGACATGAAACATGGTAACTTCTAACATAAAATGCATCTGCTGTTTACATGACAGTATGCAACAAAAAAATTGCTTAACACTGGTGTCTAGAAGAAAGGAAGCCATTCCTTGTCAGGAACTTCCTACAAAAGCATTAATAAATCTAAACAGAATAGACTCAATCTAAACAGAGTAAATTCAATACACCATAGGAGGGGAAATGGCATACATTTCCCTGAGCAGTTTTAGATAGGAAGGAAAGGGACAGAGAAAAAGAGGGGTGGTGGAAGTTTTGGGGGTTGAAAAAAGAAAACTTCTGATAGAGGAAATAAAAAGACTGGAGAAACTCATCTGTTTAATTAACTGTCTATAAAATTTAACAAAAAATGGCACAGACCAAGAGAGATAACTAGGCATTTTTTCCAAGTTAGAACAAAAGCCAAAGTTTTAAGTCAAAGAAACAGGGAAGGAAGAGATATTTTAAAGTCGGTTTAGGAGATTATTATGGTAACAAGTGAGGAGGAGGCACTACAGATGCTATTGAAACAGTATCCCAGCAGACACCCAAGAAAATGGGCTTTCATTCAAAGGATACTCTTGCAAATTGCCAAGGCTTTGACCGTGCCCAACAGCAGTTTGAGCAGTTTTGTGTTTGCTTTATTTTACTCTTGCAGGTATTTAAGCTTTTTCAGAGCCAGATTATTACCATTAGCAACAGCAATGTAAATCTCCATTTGTATTCAGCAGCATTAAGCTGCACTGACACAAGTGTCAATGAGATCAGAAAATGGCCTGAAGCCCCTGAATTAATTACACAGGCCAGTGAAAAATAACCAATGAATAAACAATGCTAAAGAATGCTCAACTTTTGACCCTAAATCCTTCAATTTCTATAGCAGCATTCAGTAACAGTTTTGGTGTACACTTAGTGCATTCAAAGCAACCTTTCTCAGCATCCTGAAAAGCAGGGATCACTCTCAATGCACCAGCAACTCTCCTCTTTGGAACCAAACACACTGTGGCAAGTGATTGCTTTTAAAGCTGCAGACCTCAGGTGGCTAAGCACACTTCCACCAGCTTGACAAATCAATCTAGAAGCTACAGCAAAAACACTAAACATGAGGGGTAAAATAAATTAAGCATCCCTAAGAGATTTGTTCCTACAGACAAAAAAAAAAACCCATAAAAACTGTAAGACTGTGGTTACATGAAAACTGAGAGCATGCAATGAGTTGGCTGCTCCTAGAAGAAGGAAAATGCTTGTGTTTTTCTTGACTGTAGGGTAGGGAGGAGGCAGAATAATATTTCAACACAGAATCAATAACAAATTCTTCTTTTATGTGCCATAAAGTCTCATCTTTTGAGAACAACGTCCTACCACAGAGGGGACTGATCTCCATAATCTGCCCTTTAAAAACGCACACATTCTTTGTGGAGAGAAGCTTAAAATAAATTACAATTATTGCTGAGGCCAAAGTTTACCAGAACAACTTCGCAACAAAGCTTGAAGTATCTCAGATTTCAACCAGAGTGGGAAGAAAAAAATTACAGACCCGACAAACACCCTTTCCTTATTACAAAGCTTCCCTTACTCTCTTACCTCATCCACCACTCACAAAGCACTGCAGGATCCTGTGCCTGTAAAATACTACCGTAACGTCAGATCTGCTTTCTGGCACGCAAATGCAAAAGGCAGCTTTCAGAAGAGGCGGCGAGCCTTTAATCTGCCTGCTTTGGAAACCACAACCATCTGATACTGTTGCTTATACCTTGATGAGTAAGGCTGCTCAGGCTGAACACATGGGCCGTAGCTGCCCTTGAATGGCATTGCCTGCGACCGCACTCAGCACAGACACCGAGCACCAACACAGAGCATGGAGGAGGCATTCCACGTCGGGAGGAACAGGCACCAGCTGAGCAATAAATAACCCTGCTCAAAACAGCTGGAATAATCACCCCTCTCAGAATTTGCCCCCAATACACTTCCCATACTGACCATTTCACCTATTTTGGACACCCCGTGTGTGCTATGCAAACGACACTGATTACTGCATCTGCCTAATTATTAATTTTGAAAAGTTACATTTTTGCAATAATGGCAAAACTTAGAGTTTTAAACAAATATAATTAAGGTTATATTACAACTATTTCACAAATCTATGGATTTTTTAAAATTACCTTGTTGGACAAGAGGCCATTGCAGACTGTATCCAAGGTGTCTTGGATGGCAGTAGTCCAAATACTGTCTTTATTTCTCCCTGGGAAAACTTTTGGGCAGTTTACAGTACTATCTAATTCAAGCTGTTGAACAGAAAATGCCATTTCATTTGAGCTTGCACATGCTACACTGCATTCCTCAGTATCAGATAAAATTTCATATTTTGCAAAATCCAAGTCACTAGTATTTACAGCAGCATTAGTGTAATAAACATCTACATGAGGAGATATATCATCCACATAATCCTCCTCTACTGTTGTGAGTTGCATTTTAGTTTCGTCATTAACTTCATATGCATTTTCCACTTCATTTTTGCCAGGGTTAATACTTCTTCCATCACCTTGAAGAGGATCTTCATGTGACAGAATTTTCTCTTTGAAACCTTGTAAGTGAGAGTATTTCCCTGCCATCTCTTCCTGATCACTCTCACGTGTCTGGGCATTGTTTTGTTTTACTTTTCCAGAGGGTAAAATGTCATTCACTGCCAGTCTGCAGCTTTCTTTGACAGGGACACTCATGCTTGCAAGCAGTGGGGTTTGCTGCTCTCTGCAAATTGCTGGGATATGTGGTCTGAACTGACCTACTGCATGGATATCTTCTGCAGAAGACAGACTTCGTATTTGAGTGTGCTCCCCCGCTAACAGTGTATCTTGTTTATCTTCCCTTTCTGTTGGAGGGCTGCATAAACCAGAATCATCCTCTTCCGAGGTAAGAGAATTCGTACCCCATTTGCATTTACCCAGCCTAGCTGCCTCTGACATATCAGCAGTTTCATTAAAGGAGCTTTCACTTCTGTTAGTGTAATCTGGAAAGTTAGGTGGAACAAGCATTCTCCACGACCGCCTGTGCTCCTTCTTTTCGGTGTGAGACTTCACTTTGGGTAACCCAGCTGTCCGAATTACATCACTATTCAGTTTAAGAGCATCAAAGATCATTTTTTCATCTAATTTGTTAGCTTCACGGTTTCGGAGCTCAAAAACACTGGAAGAAGTGAGGGCACCATTGGAGCACAAAGTACTGATGTCCAGTGTTCTGTGACTATAGGGTAAGGTCCGATCTGTGAAATGCCTCGAGGAGAGGCTGCCCTTGGAGCCTGAATCAATCTGTTCATTCAGCCGCACAGTGTCATAGATGGACCTCTGGGGAACATAGCAGTCCTCAATATTTAGATCTTCATCTTCTTCCCCTTTGCCAACACATGGAGGGTTCTGACGTAGACAGTCTGGCCTGCTAAGTGGCTTCCCCATGTTGAAAGTATTCACACAAGTACACCTCCGTTTTCACAGATGTGGGGCAAACATTAAAAAACACTAGCACAGTAAACTTGCCCTTCGCTTAAGATGCATAGATACAAAAATATACATCATAAGATATGAAGTGTCTGAGGTCATTCGTAATCAGTGCATCCGTTTAAATTTGACTTTACCTGGATATGAGGTTTCCCCACCCCCAAAATATAAAGTGCTTCAGTAGGAAAGTAACAGAAATGTCCCAATGTCACAGCAAAGCAAATTATAGGAGAAATCCGCAGTAGCCAAATATTTCAAACATTCAGTGGAAGGCTTCATTTATTTTTCCAGGTCAGAATCCGTATCTGAAATCTCCCAAATAAGCCTTCAAACGAACAAGTGTTACAGAAGGCAGTACATTATCTTCTGTACATGACTGCTTAACTGTAATCCATTTAGCTGGTTTGCAGGGTCCCATCTCCTTTATAAATAAAACATGGTGCGGCAGCTTAAAAAGACAGAATCCACAGTGGCTTGTATGGTCCTGACCAAGGCACGGAAAAAATCCTGGGGTGTGGGGGGAAATAAGTTAAATCCAGAACAGTAAGAATAATAAACCAGCCCTTTACTTTTTTGGCAGTAGCTATAAATATCCTTGGTCTGAAAGACAGCTTATCCTCCTCTTGTAACAGGCTTGTTCGTGGTGCCTCCACAAGTCCCACAGGAAAACATCACTTTCTAGCAGCCAAGCCAATGCGTCCTTTGAGCAGACCGTCGGAAAACGAACGCTTCAGACCGATTCTCCCGATGCCATCCTGGAGAGCTCTTTAAGGCAGCTGCAGAGCCGAGCAAACGCGGCGCGCGTTCCCCGAAGGCACGGCAGGTTTACATTCGGCAGGTCCCGACTACAAGCTGCAGCTAGCGGGCTGCCCTCGCCTCCTCCTCCTCATCTCTGAGGCGCAGCTACTGAGGAGCCGAAGGAGGGAAAGCCCCGCCGCGGAGCTCTGGCGCGTCCCGCCCGGCGCGGCCCCGGCTCGCTCGGCTCCAGCCGCCAGCAACGCCCCGCTCCGCTTGGCTCTGCAGGCAGCA
>VZTJ01005664.1:301673-346129 GCA_013397795.1 Orthonyx spaldingii | reverse complement strand
CGCCTGCCTGCCCGGCAGAAACCGCGCCCTATCGTCCCATCGTCTGAAAAAGCCGTCATTTCAATGGACGCTTCCATACCACGGTCACACCGCAACTTTACCTGCGTATTATTTAAAAAACAATAAATCCCCCAAACTCGCCTAGTGTTTAGGTTAGGTGTTCGAATAGTCACACATTGCTCCACCTGACATGCTAAGTGAGACGTTCAGTCCAGTTTTGACTATTTTCAGTCTGGTCATTGGCTCTGAGGCAAGAGCTTAGGGTGGTGTTGGCTGACAGGGCAGCCACTCCAGAAGAATCCAGCTGCCACTGAAAGAAACATTAAAATATTGGGGGGAAATTAACTATATCTGAAAGACTTTTTTTTTTTTTTTTTTTTTTCCGATGGGATTTATTGCAGCCCAAAACCAGCCTACCAGGAAAAAGATTCCAGTTTGGGATATTTACATCTTTTAAATACAGTTCAACACTTTGCACCTACACTTCTAGCTCATAATCACGGAGGTGAAGGGTTGGGAGGCTCATAGCTAACTTGCCAACAGTGCAGGAGGAGCTGCCATGACCAAGCAGCTCCACTCCAGTAGAAGCCATGCCCCTAATGACCTGAGCTGCTTGTGTGACAGCAGCCGTCAGTTACAGGGACAATTCAGACCTCAATTTAAGGACAGCATATGGCACTTACGGCTAGAACTTAACACAGTGCATTCACTACAACCAGCTTGAGCTTTCCACATTAAGCAGCAAGCAGGATACACTGTATGCAAAAAATACAAACATACCATACTTCATGTTTATTGATTTACTTGATAAACAGTCAGCTACATATCAAAACACTATGGTCATGCAAGACAAATTCTCTCTTCCTCCTCTCTGGCAAGACAAATTCTCTCTTCCTCCTCTCTGGTGAGTAGTCATGTAACCTTACAATTATGCCAAACAGATAATCACCTCTGGATTCTCTAGCTGAGAATATACTAGAATGGTAAAGATGTGAAAAGAATTTTGGATGCTTTTGATGAAAGGTCCTATCGTCCATGGTTATTTTCACCCAAAATAACCAAAATCAGATCCCTGCTGAATTCAGAAAGTACTGCACTATTTTATAGGGGAAGTGTGTAACTGAAATTGGTCTGTATTTGTTCAACAGCAAAATTATTTTAACAGTTAAAAAATAGTTTATCTTTTTCACTGTTTCTGCTGAAGACTTTCATGTGACAGACAAGTCACTTTCAAAACGTAACTCTTAAATTTAATAGTTGCTTATATTACCTTTGCTTTTCAATGTGGACCTCAACTGTAGTAAATCCCATGGAAGATTTCAGTATCTTATTCTAGAGTTTGTAAACAGCAGACAGGATATGCAACACTTAGCTCAAAAAGAAACTTAAAGAGAAACTTCTGATTATGCTTTCAACCTTATTTACCGTCAAAGCAAAAATCAGAGGACAGACACTCTCTACATAACTAACAAGACATGTAGATGTGGCATTTAGGGACATGGTTAACGGTGGACTTGGCAGTGCTGAGTTAACATTGGACTTCATGTAAAGGTCTTTTCCAACCTAAGCAATTCTGTGGTTCTATAACATAAGCCAATTAAAATCTTAGCTCAAACTCATTGGCAGGAATACTCAGGCTACCTAAAAACTCCCATAAAGTCGAATTAGAAGGCAACCTCTAACATCGATATCTACTTCTACTCCAAAAATAAAAGCAAAAATCAAATGAACCACATACTCATGAAAGCTGTAACAGTGCTAGGTCAGTACTAAGAAGAATGCCTTTTAATGACAGTACAAAGATTTCTGAAAAAGTTTCAAAAGTAAAATAATTCAACTTTGGGTTCTTTATTTCAGAGAGAAACTTGCTGCAAATGTTTCTCCAACTGCAAACATTCTAGCACTGTGCAACTACTCAAACCCAGAATGTTCAGTTCAGTCCATTCGCACAATTCTTTTGTGTTTTGCTTTTGAAGAACAGTGGCAGACTTATCGTACCTTAAAAAACCTAATTTAATGAAATTTCCTTTCAGGACTAATGTACACATTGCATACAGCCTTTGGGGCAAAAAGTGCCTTACAAAGCCAAGTTAATTAGCAATTTTTTGGTGTGTTTTATATTAATTGAGATAAATTCTTCATTTGATTATACTCTTCCTGAAGTGAAGTAAGAGTCATGCTTCTACTTTGAAATGAACTGCTCTGAAGATTTTCATTTACAGAAAGCAAATTTTATAACTGCATTGTAAATAAATATAGTTTAACACTGATGGCAACTACTTTCAATTTAACACTCTATACTGACTGGAATACATAACAAAGAAGAAATATAAATAAAGCAAGTATGCATATGTATTTTAAATAAATACCTATGTAAATACAATTCAAAGCCAGTTTATTTTTTTAAAAACATTATGTATTTTAATATCATGCCAAGAAGATGCACACAGCTCCAACTCTTTGTACATAAAAATTGGTTAAACCACAAAAACCATCTCTGGCCCATTACATGAGATCTTTCCCTGAAGAGAGTAAAGATTTCGTGTTAATATATCTATACCAAAGAACAACTCTTTTTCTTTACTCTTGAGGAATTGAAGTTGACTGTAGTTGACCACAGAAGCTAAAGACATAAGGAGCCAGACAGTGGTTTTGTGGCCACAGCCACACTTTCAGGTTGTGTGTGTTTGTGTACGTGCACAAACATGAGTGCAAACACAAACACACCACGAGTGGAGCAGGCTGTTTGGGAGTCAGTCTCCCTTTGCTGCCTCAGGTAGAACTGTTCTCTGGAAGGGCAAAGAGTATGAACAGATAGATAACTTACTGTAATTTTGATATGCCCCAGTAGCACTGACACCAAGTATGAAGAGAGTTGATCCCTACCTCCTGCTATCAGTATTCCTTCACTAACTACACTCTCACTTAGTAAAATTTCCCATTCTGGTCTCGCTATTTCCTTTCTTCAAAGGCTCCTCACTCTGCTGTTTTATTTCTGCATTTGCTTTTCACTTATTTAAACAACCCCTTCACTTTTTCATCGTTCTTCACCTCCTGTTTCTTGGCATTGTGTTTTTAATCATAAGCAAAAGCATGGCCTAAAATAGTTGCTTCAAGCAAAACACATTTCTAAGCTTATAAATATCTAATATAAATACAATCCCAGAGTAGACTTCTGGATATAAACATGCTGCTATCACTGTTCTCCTTTATGTCTCTCCAGGTTTTTTTGGTCTTCTTACCACATAAGCTCCTGTGTTTCAGGGACACTGTTACCCCAGAGGTCTGCATAGGTCTCTCACTTCCAAACTATTCAATTGCTGTGTTGTTTCCAATGCCCTGATGAACTACAACACTGGGACAACATGCATGGAACTGGGTTCTCCTACCATCCGCTCATCAGGTCATAACACTCCAGAAGTGGTTTTCTTTATAATAAATTACATATTTATATATACAATTCATTGTATAAAATATGTATTAACATAGACCTGAAGCTGCACCTAATGTCTGAAAATGTAAGAAATGTGGTGAAATCAGAGATCCCAAACTGGCTACAACTGAAGTCCTGTACAGCCAGTGTAAGCAAGAGCATTCAGAGCAGGAGCTGTTGCTATTTTCCAATATCCAAAGTGTTTTACTAACCATATACAAAGAAAAGCCATTTGTTTCTCTTTTAAATTGAGATAGACTTGTTAGGATAGACTGGCATACCATTTTAATCCTCACAGTCTAATGGAATTTCCTCATAATGTAACTATTTGTTCAAGACTTTTGTCTCTATTTATGCATTCTCAAAGATCATTAAAACTCACAGTAACTCCCATTTGAAATTTCCAGATGAAAGTTTTCTGGTTTAATTTGCCTTTCTAATATGGCTTAAACAAGCAAAATGCACCCTCTGTTGGGCTAGCCATGTAAAGACTCTTTTCCAAGGTCATCAAAATTTTAACAGCATGGCTTATCAAATCTTGCTATGAAAGTTTGGCTTTATCATTAAGTGTCAACTAACGTACAAGTTATACAAACATTTAAATCAATATTATATTGGAATGAAACCAAAGCAGCACAGAAAATTCAGTGCTACTATATAGCCATTAGGAGATTTATGATCTTTTTCAAACACAGCTTACATCTATAAATCTTTTTGGTGAGCACTGGAAATTCATTTATTGTATCCTAAACTAAGTAAACATCTGTACTTATTTCAGCAGCAGAGTTCAATTAACACTCACTATCACTGCAATGCATTTTTTTTAGCTGGATATGGATAGCTAGCTGGCACATTAAAAAAGTTACACACATAAACTCTGGAGTGCATTTTGGATAAGGATGCTACAGAAAACTCCCAGTATAATAGGGGGATTATTCCTATTTGCTTTTTATTAGGATGTTTCTAGGTAAGAGTGGAATTCAGTGAGGTAAAACTGGCCATTATATCAGAAGAGAAAATGGCAAAAGGTAACATCTTCAACCCACATATGCTGAAGCCTATAATCAGGTGAAAAAAAATTAAATTACTCAGATGAACAAAGTGAATGTGGACTGGTATGTGAACACTGGAAACTAAAATTCACATCACTGTGAAGATGAAAGTTGTGTAATACATGGACATCAAACAGAGACAATATGCAATTTTCCAAAAACAGAAAGGCAGATGGATTACAGAAGTTACCAAGATAGTGAAGAGAGGTGAAGAGGGACTCGGGATGCAGGAACCGGGAGCTGAGGTGCAAGATTCCCAATGTCTGCCAAGCTGTAGCAAAGGAAAGCTCCTCTGGAGCATAAGATCCGAAACAGATAAAAGGCATACAGGCAGAACAGACTGCTGTGAAACAGGACTCCTCTAAGGTCTGCACTTAACCAGTCCCTTTCACTATGATGTTTAATAAAATGGTGTTGTGGTAAAATACTTTATAATAGTAAGAAAGCAATCTTCCTACCTTAAATGTATTCAGCTGCTGATTAATAGCCTCTGTTTCCATTCCAACAGGACCTTGTGACTCTTCATGTTCTTCAGCTTTCCCAAGCAGTGTGGAAAATTCTTTTAGCTTACTGTAAAACTCCTCAACACGGCAAATAGTACCCTCCACTTGATCTTCCCTGGCTTTTGCTCTGTCTAGTAGCTTGTTGCACTGTTTATTTAGAGCTTCCAAGTCTCTCTTTATACCAACAAGATCAGGAGAAGCTTCCGCTTCTGTGGCTAGCATAATTTTACAGTTTTTATTAGCATTTTCATTATTCATTATAAGATCCTCCAACTTTTTCATGAAACGTTTTATGTCCTCTCTCTGTGATTGCAGTACCTTGAGATCTCTCCCCACTGGAGCCATGCTATCAAGTTCATCATCAAACTCTGCAAACTGAGAGAACATTTCTCGGATGCTGTTTTGGAAATGGCCAATTCCCTGAAGTTTGGTCTCTAGGAATGAGCACCTATCCTCAACTTGCTGGTTCACTGCAGTGTATTCTTGCTCCAAAGATTCAGCTTGGAGCAAAAGGTCAGAAACACCTGCTGAATCAGAAGCTTCTACCACCAGGTCTTGAGCAACCTTTTTTGCTAGATCGACATGAGGCTTTAAAGCTTGCAAGGCTTTCTGCTGGGCCTGCATCATCGTCAGGTGTTTGTTACTGAGTGACTGAGGTCCAAGGGAGTCATGAGCTTCCAGATGCTCTTTGGCACTTTTAAGCTGTTTTTCAGTTTCCCTGCATGATTCCTGAAACTCTTTCAGTCTTTGTGCCATATTTTCCAAGCACTCTCTCTTCTTATGTAACTGTTCTGTAACCACATTCACATTCTGATTCAGCACCTTAGTTTCTTCTTGAACAATTTCTTTATCTGTTTGACTTGCATTGAGCAAACTTTCAGCAGAATTATTTAATAGTTCCACCATCCCATGGTGTTTATCCAGGTCCTTCTGCCATGCCCTCACCTGAACAATAGAATCTTCTATTTCAATAGGGTTTATGCCAACTTTTAATTCACATAGGTTGCTTTGGCACTTCTCTATCCATGGCTGCAGATTTTCTACATGCTGCTTGTATTTGAGGGCTTTCTCCAGACAATCTGCTAATTTATCTTCCCTTTCTTTTACCTGTTTATTCATTTCATCCCAGTTATTTTTGAGTGTAGCGATCTGGGATTGTAACATTGCTTTGTCAGCTCCTTGAGTCTTCTGTAAGATACTTTCTCCTTCTGCAACAATTCTTTCATATGAACTAATCTGATCGGTCACTGTCTTCTTAAAATCTTTCTGTTCTTCAATTAGGGATTGCAAGGCATCAAGTTTGGCTGACACAGGATGAGCCTGGTTCAGCTCTTCTTTCTTTTTGCTTAGCCAGGTCTGAAAGTCCTTAGACATCTGCTGGAACTGATGAGAAGTGGCGTATGCTGACTGAAGCTGCTGAACGTGATTATCTACAAAGGAGAAGGTAGCACAGAGGTCCACTATCAGAACCTGCTAGTATTCAGTGAATAAAATAATAACTAATATTCATTCTATTATGCATGATCATAAATTTAAAGAAAGCCAGTCCTTAGTATGGAGTGTTTGACTGGCAGACAACCAAGTTTCTTGCAAGGGGCAGACTCATTCCTGTAATACTGCAGAGCCGTGAAGGCATTAGGACATGAATCAAATGAGGTGAGCTTATCCAGTCTGTGTCTACATGGGTTCCTTTCGGGCAGATTTTGGTGGTAAAAAACACACAGTTGTGCTTCATGGTACTATGAAGTGTAAGCACGGGGAATATTAAGTGGTATAACCTAGTAGTGTCTAACTCATGGCCTACAGGCAGTACATGTTCCTAGGGAGATTCTTTGAAGTTCCTCATGACCAGAGGAAATTAAAAACCCAAAACTGATGCTGCTAGGGAGAATAAAGTATGATCTCACTCGCAATGTATTACTTGCTCAATTCTGTTGTTCACAAACTAAGGAAAGGCTGCAGACTACCAGCTCTCTTCTGTCACAGGCAGTTTTATACAATTACCACTGTGTTTCACTAAGCCATTAACTGGTGTTTGCCTAGAAATTATCATTTTGGTTTATACTCTGCCCTATGAAGCTGGGTAGGGCAATGAACAGCATCCTCTTTTGGTATTCTAATTCAGTGAAGATGCACCTGAAGGAAGACATGACAAAAGCAGCCTTGCTATTTACTCCAAATTCTCTCCCAAACTATTCACTAGAGATCCCAAGCATTGTTTTTACATTTTCAAGGTGTGAGGATTCTTCTAAATTCTAATGCACAACTGCTTGGGGGTTGGACTGAATAGAGAGCTGGAACCAGACTCAGCTCACTCAACACCTCTATCACAAAATTTTGCCTTACTTTATGCCTTAGTTACTATTTTTCTTTAAATAAATACTAACCTGATTTTTTCTCAATATCCTTAAATGATTTTAAGATGCCATCTAACTGTCTTGTAAGTTCTGCTTTCAAATACTCTTCCCCAACCAGCGTAGACAGCTCTTCACAAAGAGCTTGTGCTGCATTTATATTCTTCATTTCCTGTTCTATTTCCTCCTTCATTTCTTTAGCAATTTCCAGCTGTTGTTTCACAGCATCAGGTTGTGTACTCACAGCCAGGCTGCTGCTTAGTTTACTATCCAAGTCACTTAGCTTATCAGACAGACTTCTGAGTAAACTCTGATACTCTGTGCTTTTCACAATGGCTTGATCAATTCGGTCGCATCTCTTCTTCAGCTGGCTGGTTAGACTGTCCCATTTCTGTGCCACAGCTGCCAGTTGCTCTTTTACAATTTCATGTGAGGGTGGATGTTCACCAGGTCTCTCCAGAATCCCCTCCCCAGCCATAGTTAACTGCTCATATTGTGGCTTCCTGGTGTCAAACTCTTTGAGCAGAATCTAGGAAAAAACCAAAATTTAAAAAATAATTTACTTCATAAAAGAAAAAGTGCTTCTGACAAAAAATCATGCAGAATTTGCTGTAGCTAAGTTCTCTTATTGAGTGTATCCAAGTTTGAAAGACAGTGAAATAAATGTGCCTTCTACATAAACTGTGATGCTTCCAAGTATTTACATCAAAGAAACAGAAAAAAATTAAGTGAATTTACACATCATCTAAGGGAAATTCAACCAGGAGATACAAGTAAACAATGAATTCTGTTAATACCACAGTAATTAAATAACCACACCAAGCAAAATAAGTGCTGTTTAGTTTCAAGCAGTGTCTTCTTTCCTAGACAGTTTTGGTATTTGTCTTGAGATAGAACTTCAAAGAAGGTGTATTCTGAAATAATATTGCAGTGTATTATTATAGAAGAGAGAATATATGGCTAATTCACAAAATGACTGAATGTGTAGTGCAAGACCTTTAAAGTTTATACCACCAGTTCTCAGTATTTTTTTTTTACAGTAAGTCACAGTGCTTGCAAAAGAAGGGACAAATAGAATGGTTTTGCTTTACAGAACGTTCCAAATCCTTTCTTTTTAAGTCAATTAGGCTGAACTTTTAAGGGCTGTTAAGTGATACATGATAGTCTGATGCCATCTGTCTAGACTTCTGAAGCACTTACAAACCAATATTGAGCCATTGTATTTCACATAGCATTAGAACACAGTTCATGTTTTAAACGCTTCATTTTAAACAATACTGATATTAAAGCTTTAATAACACTTTTTTCAAAAACAAATAATTTCCCATCAGTTTAGAATAACTGACAGCAAGAGAAATGTTTGAAATTAAACTGTCTACCTTTTGCAACCTCTTCTGATTCCACATTTAGTTTCTTTTGCCTGCAGTTTGCTGTGTTGCTGTCAGTAAATTGCTCCATTTTTCATTATACTTTTTCTTCTGTCTCTGACACCTTTGGCCCCATATCTATCCACAGTACTGCATTTCACTTGCCTTCATATTTTTATTAGCTACTGGCACAGTTTAGGAAATAAAATTTCAAAAAAGCTAGTTCTAACCACAGACTGTATATGAGGAATGTCTCCTCAACATTTTTCTTTACCTGTTCTGATCTCTTTTTGCTCTTATGATAATTTTTCTTATAACTACTGTAGTCAAGTATGACATAAGCTGATACCTAAAGATAAACAAATCTAATGGCTTATACTAACCATGCTCTTCTCTAAATGCAGTAAATACTCTCAAAAATAGTATTTTGCAAATAGCAAAAAGGCAGAAGAAATTAAATCAGTAATGTGTGTTGGCACTACTCACCTGAACCTGTTGCTTTTGTGTATTCAGCATATTAGGATCAATCGATAATGGTCCCAGCACACTGACCATTAGCTCCTTTTCTACAAGCCAGTGCTTTAGCTGAGCTTCTGCTGTCTGGAACTGGGTCAGGTAATTTGAAGACTCCTCCAGCTTTTGTTGTCTCTCAGATGTAACTTGATTGAGCTCTTTCCATTTGGAATCTAACAATGATAATGTTAGCATATTGCATACATGTTCTAGCAGATGGATTGTGAGACAGCAGACTATATATGAAACATAAACAGAGCTCTCTCATAAGGCTTCTTGCTGATTAATTCCAGATGCCTTATTACAGTGACTCTGCAAACAACATCTTTTAAAAGTCAGACTCACATACACTTGGATGACAGTCAGCCACGTGTGGAATTTTTAGAGCAATGAATATACAACATGTAATAAAATTGTATTAGAATATTACTAAATGAAATACCTCCAAATTCAAGCTGTGGTCTCCAATGACATAGAAGGCAAAGGGTTGTACTCAGTTATAACTCAGGTGCCTGATAGACAAATCTCCCTGCTTATTCACTAGAAAAGCCCCATACATTTTCAAGGGTGATCAGAGCCTGAAATTAGGCTTCCACTCTGAACAGCCCTCTGAGAAAGCCTAACTCTTTCAAATGTCTGTATCATTCATCTAAAACATCGAAACCAGGTACCTAATGATAGGCAATGAGGATACTTCTGCCCACAGGTATTTCAAAAGCACTGTGTGAGCTTAGGTTCACACCTTTGCCAGTTTCTTTCCACTATGGCAAGCGGCTTCCAGAGCAGCCTTTGAGTCTTAGTCTTGTAACTTCCTGCTTCCCCTCTGTGATGCTGTCAGTGCTTGTTCAGCCAGCTCTGCTATTTTGCAGACTCTCCCTGTCCCTGATTTTCACCCCTGTTTTTTACAGTGCCTTTTGCTGCTTCACAGTCCTCTGCTCATTTTGTATTAATCCCCTTTTAACACTGCTAAAGGGCTGTTGGACACCTTACCTGCTACTTAAACTTTTCAGCATCTCACATACAAGCAGGACAGACTGGAAAAGTTCTCAGATTCAAAATTACTGTTGGTGTAGCAATGAAAATGCCTATCACTATGAAACAAGATTGACATACAATGCTATTGACCTATAATTTATTTAAAATATGACTAACATAAAAAATTTTTTAAAGTTCATTACAATTAGGCACTGCAATATCTCAAAATCTATTGACCAAACATGGTCTTTTTTTTTTTCCATTGGCTTCTTTTTTTTTTTTTTTTTTTTTTGGCAAAATGTATACAATCAGTTTTAAAAAAGAGCAAAAAACCACCAAACCTACATAATGCCAAAAGCCACTAGTCCATGGGAAAAAAAGCCTGCAGAAGAGCACTAGCAACAACTCAAACCATTCTTTACATGAAATTAGAATCAGCTTAATTTGTTATATTTTGTAAGAAGAACAAAATATATATCTGGAGCAGTAACTGGCCAGTCAAGTTTTAGCTGCACACCGTTTGAAAAAGATGAAGCCTCTCAAACAGGGAGTCAAGCTGTAGCCTCTGCACTAATACAAATTCAAAGGCCATGGACATCACTGGAATTACTTCAGATCTACACTCTTGCAAAGGGAGTTATTTCCACAGAATTTAAGAGGTAAGAGGAAACAAGGTATTAAAAATTCTAGTTATTGCTAATAAATTTAAAAACTCATAATAAAACAACTTCCAAATCAGTCTGAACTATAATACAGCTTTATTGAAGTACCTATTTTATCCAACGTTTGTCTCCACTTTGGTGCCTCAGGAGAGTCAGGGTTCTTCTCCAACAGCTCTGTAATTTTGTCCTTTAGTTCCTGCACTTTATTTGCACTTTGCTTTAACTCAGTTTCAAAAAGCTGAAAATTTAGGTGATAAAATAAATAAATAAGAGACTAAAGAAGAATGGTAAAGTTTGCAGACCATAATACTGAGGTGCCAGACGTGAAGATAAAAAATAAATATCTAGTCTGTATATATTACTTTTCTCTTATGAATGTCAAAACACATTATAATGACATATGTTGCTAGTCAGTTTTTTTTGGAAGAGATAACCTGACAGATATAAACTATATTAATAATGATTGCTTAATTTGAACAAGTGACAGAACTAGAAGAAGTCAGATAAATAAGATTCACTAGGTCCCATCATATTCACATACACTTGGAATCTATTTGCGTACACAAGGCAAACTGACTAATGCAAGGTACAGTTCACAGCAGAAATAAACCAGCTAGCACCGACAGAGAGGAGTGTGGTGTGGCCTCACTTCAGCAGAAGTCCTGCTATCACAGACAGACTATTTCATGTAGATCACGTAAATTCATAGTTTAAAGATAATCAGAGTTTTAAGTGTAGACCTAACAGAAGACTGAGATACCCCAGCAAATCCTAATTAATGCTGTTCTTGCAGACAGAAGTGAACATTTCTTATATGCCTGGCAAAAGGCTCTTATATGAATGTTCTTAAGCAAGATAGCTCCTCATGGAGCTGCTTTTTAATTATCCAAACCCCACAAAAATAAACACTGAACAAATTGCACTTGATTTAGAACTTCTAGTAAAAGGTCCAATGTATCAGATGACTCTTGCCTGAGCACTCAGTTTCCAACTACTTGTGAATACTTTTCTATTACTACACTGCAGGTTAGATGATCATGGCAGCTTTGCACATTCTCTGTTAAGAAATAAAGAGCTGGTTTTCTTTCACACTTAGTCTGAATTTTAGGATTGAATGTTATCCAATTCTGAGGAAGTTGGTAGCTGGTCAGGTTAATTTTTAAGGGTGACCCGCCAAATATAAAAGAAACTCAGTTAAATTCTGTCTTTGTTTATACACAATCACAAGCAAGGAAAGAATTTTCCCTATCCATTATATTTCCCTTTATAGATGAACCTTACATGTGTAAATATTGCCCTTCATTGCTAGGGAAGCATATGTCTCCAATGCTGCTACAGGACAGCAGCTTACTGCTGATTCAGTGGTTTCCTCATATCAATTATAAAGGGGGAAGGAGACTGTTGTGCAGCTATATAACTTAACAAGCATGACAGGGTTGCTGAAGAGAAACACTGCCTTGGAAGAGACATAAGCTGCTGCAGCTGCAGAGACCAGGAGGTCTGTGGAGCGTCAGTGAACCAGCAGCTGCAGAAACAGCTTTTGGACAGCTACAGCCCTTCAGATATTACAAGTAATCTATTATATACCTCTAAACCACTAAGATCAAAAAAGTTTATTGCATAATCAGTATAGCCTCACCTTTTCAAACTGTCCACTGAAATTATTATTTTCTGACCCACAAAACTCATTCTGACACAGTGCTCCTTTACTCTACTGACACAGTTTGCCAGATTTGCTCTAAGCCTGACTAATATTCTTAGTAGGATCATTTAAATACTCTCTGCAACATTAAGCTAGGCTGAGATATCAGTTATTTCATAGCATCTGCCTAATAACTACAAGGAAAAGTATTTCTTTGAAGGCACAAAGTACCTTATGTTGCTCAACTTGAGCTTTAACTGCTTCACTATCAGTTGGAGCAGCTTCCCAGTCCAATGCAGTTTTGTCCATTTTTTGCAACCAATGCATCATTGAGGCTGATTCTTCCTGAATATTTTGCATTTTTGAAAGCATACTTTCTAGTTCTGAAATCTTTTCATTCAATAAAACTCCCAAATCTTCATAGCTGTGATTTACATTAGACATAGCTTGTTGAACAGTTGTCAGTTCTGTAAAGAGAGGTGCACCAAGACTGTGTTAGAAGTTACAAGCCCTTCAAACAATACTGCATGGATTCTAAACAGTGCTCTGAGTTAGAACAGCTAATATTCCCCCAAATAAGAAGTCAATGAATATGTTAGAGTTATTTCCAATCCACTCTAAATGTGGCAACACTACATCTTAATGAGTTAATATAAGTTTGTATTTGCAAGAGCTTCTTATTTCACAGAAATCATTATTTCAATACATACAAGTGCACAAACATGTTCCAATCTTTCTACCCATTGCTGTTTTAGTATTTTAAGTAACAATTCTATGACTAAAAGTTGAATATACTGGACTACAATTCAGCTACTATAAAGTCCTTATATAAACGTTCCTTTGTTTCTATAAAAGAGCTGCTCACAGTGTTACAAATGTATATAAAATTGGTGGTTTTGTATACATATATTTGTGTACATATATGATGCGAATGATGACGAGTGCTAAAGTTTCAAACCCCATAGAAACATATTTCACAAAAGTCATGTCTTGTATTAAAATAGCCATCCCTGTATACATTTATAAAAGTATATATTGATTCAGAAAACAAGGCCAGATTTGGTTGGTCTTCAAAGAAAATAATGAGGTAGGTATTGTTACAATTACTTACAATAACATGCCCTAGGCAATGTACTTGCCTTATGTGATGGTGATGTGAAATTTCAGTCTAATAATGACTGCTACAAGCAGATTTATGTACAACATTAAAAAATACTTCCATATTTAACAGCAATTGGCAAGCAATGTTTCTTTATCACATGCTGAAAGTTTTACTGACCTTTATTTTTCAAGAAATCCTGAGTTCCTGGAGCTCCTCCTTCACCATTTAGTATTGTGCCACCTGGAGATCAAAAGAGATGAAGCCTCTTGCTTATTTGGGCCTTTCCCCACCAAAACCCCAGCACTGCGTTTCCTCTTCAAAACAGCATGATCTGTAGCTGTCGTTACATCAAGAATGGAGCTCCAGCCAGTACCATAAGTGGTATCACATATCAGAGCATGTGCATAGAGAGTGGGTGTGTACATGCATGCACTTTGAAGTGTGCACATATGTGTGATGTATAAGCAGTCCCACTACTCACAGTCCTGTACTAAACAACTCACCAGGGCCAAAAGTTTATGCCCTAACTACGAGGTCTATTCACATCCACACTGCTAACATCACTTCCTTCCTCTCCCCCAAAGGACCCTGTTCCCTACTGAGAACACGGATTTACCCAGCCATGACGGGTAGAGCCTGGGAGAGGATGAGCTGGCAAACACTGTGACTGAGGAGAGCCCTAAAGATTAAACAGCAAAGAGGCCCAGAGTGGTCATTGCAGGCACCACAACCAAAGGCACTGCTTACTTAGGGCACCCTTTACCCACCAGGGAGGTGGCTGAGATACCACTCCTGGAGGTATTTAAAAAACAATGTGTACATGCCTGCTATGGTTTAGTGCTGGACTTGGCAGTGCTGAGTTAATGTTTGGATCTCATGATCTTAAGGGTCTTTTCCAACTTAAACTGATTCTATAGTTTATGTGCATTCTAACTCTGCACAGAAAGCTCTTGATACCAACTGGATTAATCCGTCCCTCTCTTGTCATAAGCAAGACTCAAGCATGTGCACCATGATAGGAATTGCAATGTGGTGCTCTTACTGTAACACCTGAAGTCCTTACTGTCACTCGGAGGCAGCCACTCACCGAGGCAGCCCTACTAATTAAACATAATATCAGAGCCTCTGAAACCAGAGCTAGCGGGCTTTGTAAAATGGAGTCAGACCAAAGAGCAGGGCCACATCATCACACTGCAGAGAACTGCAAGGAGAATCACTTCCCGCTCTCCTGCACATATGTATTCCCAGAGGAGCAATTACCAGAGGAAGATTAATGGTTGCCTTGGAAAAGGCTATGCACCCAACCCCTCAGTACCAGCTGGACAGTGAGGACCACATTAGTGGCAGCTGGAGGATGGGAAGAGAAAACAAACCAGATAAGAGAATTCATAGGCTCCAGCCAGAGTCTTGTAGATCTTCACGCTCTATTAGCTGGACTCTGGTATTTATAACTGTGATAAAGTGATACACAGTACAGCTCTTGTCAAGGAGAGCAAATGTTCTGGTCTGGAGGATTATAGCTGCTCTTATGTGATAGCTATTTAACAATTTTTGTATCTGGATGCATAGGAGTAGAAAAAGAAGCAGAGGAATGAGCCCAAATAGATCATAGAAGATTCCAAAATGTTATTTGAAAGATTTTTATTTAAAGTTCAAAAAAAACCAAAATCAGAGGAACCAGAGGCAGCTATTACAAAAAGAGATAAGAAAGAAAGTGTTCTACTTTTGCCCAACAGGTACCCTCTGTCAGTCCCCAACCTCACAGTCATTTGCAGATGACCAATGAAAGCCAACACACTTGAATTTATTTCCAGACCTAGTCAGTTCAAGAATTGACTGAAAATGTGCTTATGGACATCAAAATGCCCAACATCCTTGAACTATGTCTGGAATGACACTTGGCAGAATTACTGGTTTCTGTAAAACAAATTAATATTTAACACTAGAGTAAAAAAAAAAATCATGGAAATAAACTTATCTTTAAATTATGATTACCAGTAAAATAGAATTTAGCTGCAGGTCCAGACAGAAAAGACATTTTGGCCCAGAAAAATCATGGTGGAATACAAAGCTGATTCCCTTCTGTGCTGTTGTTTCAACTAAAACACTGACTAACATTAACTATGATATCATATTAGGATGAGTAGGTTTACCTAGGCTCACTTTTTATATAAACCATCTTCTCATTACCCTTCTAATCAGAATGCCATGATTCTGCAAACATTTCTGTGTTTGCTTGGCATCACAGAATAGCCTTTTGGCCATTAAATAGGTATCTCTGTGCAGGTACATCAGTGTTTGCAAAACAAGGTTTGCATTTCTCCTGCTTGCAGACTTGATGGGTATGTGAAGCACCAAACACTGATCAGAATAAGTCAATTTCTCATTATCAGAAGCTTTCTGGGATGAAGTGAAGGCAACTGTGATACTGTCATTTTATTCACTATCTGGGAATTACATAACAGTTCTAGGATGTGTTAATCATTTACATCAGCACACTTTTACATTATTTTGGCAGAATAAAACAATGAGAATGTGTGCTGAACTACTATAGCAGCTAGACAGTTTAAATGAGAATCACAGCAAACAATGGTCAGAAGAGACATGGCTAAATGATTTCTCACAAGCCATAATATTCAGAATGCTAATCCAAGGGTGAAATAATTTTCATTTATGTCTTAAAAGTTTAAAAAAATCCTGAAATGTTAAGCTTACCTGATTATACAAAAGCATACCTGATTTTGCAACTGCTCGTAGTTTTGCAGGAGAAGTCACAGCAGTGATTAGGTTACACAGCAAAGTTCCTCTGCTATTCATTTTCTGAAGTTCAGGTGCCTTTAATGTCCATTCATCTTTTAAATTCTGGTGAAGAAAGACAGTCATTTGTTCATTACAAAACTGACTTCAGACTTAAGAGACTTACTGTACAGAAAGGAACAACTTTGCTACTGGGGAATCTGATGCAAAACATACAAAGCAAATGGGAATGTAAATGCAGACTGCCAGTGCTCTAGTCTCAATTACTGTGACTGCTTACACCTTAAGTCTGTATTTCAATATTAGTAATAGATGCTTTATTTCCTTCAGCCAGATTTCTCTTCTCCTACAATGGCTTACCAATGTATCTTCCAAAGGTTTCTTTAACTCCTCTGTATTCAGAGAGGGCTGTGCTGCTGGAATTCGTTCTGTTGTCTCTTTTATCCATTTCTTTAATGATTCTACAAGGAGCTCAAAAGTATCCATTTGTTTCTGACAAGATGATACGTCCTCTTCTCTAGACAATTAAAGACAAAGGAATGACAGTATTCCTTCTAATAATTAAACCAACAAATATTATCAATCTGATATTACTATTCCTTAATTCAAAGCGTCAAAAAGCTAATTTTTATGGATATAAGCAGAATGTGCAAAACCTAGTCTTACTGTAAAGGCAACTTCTATGGAATCTCTTACAATTTCTCCAGTTTTCATTTGCAGCCTGATGCCAAATGGTATTCTAAAGCAATATGCACAAGCAGCAATTTATGTTCCATCAGAGAAGGGGGGAAGGAGGGTTTTCTTAAAATTGCCAAGAATCATGTGAACGTCACAAAATTTGAAAAATTACTTATCTTTATGGCCATTTTTAGAGCTCTTGAGTCAGACAGACTAACTACAGAGGCATTTTCAAATAGAATATTTTTCTTTCAATAAAAAAACCCTCAATTACTCTGGTCAACTGCAATACCTTGATATTGCTTGCAAAAGGGTAGCAGTAATCACAATATTCACACTCTGTTAATAGCCAAAGTGGAAACACCTTGATTATTCAACTTACTGTTCTTTTATCGTCTCCTCTACCTCTTTGAATTTCTTTGACAAAGCATTTACTTTTTCTAATACCAGTGCTTTATCTCCAGGAAGAGCATGGAATGAAAGTTCTTCAAGGAGCTGCTTCAGAACTTCCAGCTCCTTCTTGTGTTGTGCCAATTCTACACTAGCTTCCTGCAAAATAGGATTACATTCTTCATATTAGACTTTACAATCACTTGTTCAAAATTAAACTCTTGATTTTAGCTAACCAACCAAAGCTGGGAAAAAAGCATGCCTTGCCTCTTATTCAATCATTTAGATGAGTTAGACTAAGAATGCACAACACATACAAATTGAATGCTGCAGTACCTGCATGTATTGAGACACTTCACTAACATCCTTTCTTGGTGCCTCCGTCTCACTGAGTGCCTGGTTTTTCTCATCTAGAAATGATTGAAGTTTGTCTGACAGACTTTCAAATAACTCCACTTTAGTCTTCAATTCTTCCATTTTCATAAGCTTCTCTCTATGCTTGTTACTTGCTTCAGAAAACCGTCCTGCAAGTTCACTCATTTTAGCTTGCAGTGTGGATGCAGTGGATGGATCTGATGTTTCCATGAACTTCTTCACTTTTTCATTCATAGTGTTTATACTGCTTTGACGACCCGCAATGTCCTGTTCTAGCATCTGAAACATACAAGAACTACTTTCTATTGCTTGCAACTAAATTTTAAGAAATAAAATTCCTCTACCATATAAAGCAACAAATCGGTACAACTAGACGATCAGTGTAATCTATTTCAGACACAATGACCCTTGTATGCAGTTTCATGTCATGCAACTTAGTTTACTGTACTTACTTTAGTAAGTATTTTGGATCCATTAAAGGTGCCAACCAAAGATTTTAATTCTTTCTTGAAATCTGCATTATCAAACAAATGGGTTTTTTTCAAAGAATGCTACTTACAATGCTTTTACTAATAATATCCTGAATAGCAGCAGAATTCAAAGGCACTTGATCTTGTTCTTTAAGGCTCTTTTCAACTCCTTCCATCCAATCCAGCATTTCATCCAAACCATCCTGCACACTTAGGGATCGTGTCAGAGTTACTTGAAGCTTCTCATTCCTTTCATTCACAGATTTGGATAAATTGTCATATCTTTCCACGATATCATCTGATAAAGAGAAAATGTATTTCAATGTTTTCCTCTAGCCAAACTAAGCTTTTAGCTCACTTTACCAGTTCTCACCAGTTGAGTCAAAAATTGCTATGTTAGAATGAAGAAAAAAGATGTCAGCTTTAGTCAGTAAAAACATGGAAGCAAAGAAACTGGACAAGGGAAATGAGGGAGTAGCATACAGCTGTAGTGTCCAGGGTTAGAAACTGGTTTTCATGTAGCTCTAGCTTAAGACAGCTGTTGACTGTTCCCAAGAAATGAAGTAGCAGAGTATTAAGACTTCTAAAATTATGTCTGTTATGTTTTTGTGAGACCTGAGAGGTTCTTCCAGATGGTTCTTCATTAGACATTGTAAGAGACGGTCCGAAGACCCTTCATCTGTCTCACGATCATCTATGGGGGACTGAGACTAAAACCCCCCCCCAAAAGGGGACAAGAGGACTTTTGCACAGAAGTCCTGGCCAAACCGAGGTGGGATGCCTGCCAAGCTCTGCAGGTGTGTTCGCTGAGAGACGCCGAAGGAACAGGTTGCTTTGCCCTGGCTGCCCAAGCGAGAAGGAACGAGGAGGCCTGTGCAAGCCCGAGCGTGAAAGCTGGGCTCCGGACAGTCTCACGAACCATGAGCTCTATTTCCCCACCTTTTGGCCAACTGCCCCTCGCTTTCAAAAGGACTATAAAGGTACTCTCTAAGAAGACCCCGAAGAAGAAGATCTTCCCCACGGACGACGACGGATCCACTGACAGAAGACCACGGGGATCCCGCCGGCCGTTGGTAGCTATAAACCCTCCTTCCCCTCTTTTTCTCTCTATCCTTTGTTTCTTACATCTCTCTCTCTCTCTATCACATAATCGGGTTGTTGGCACGCAATAAAGTGCATTGTTGTGATTGAAGCAAAAATCCCCGTTTTGTGTTTCTTTTGCACTCTGAGATTCGGGTAACGAACCATCACGAATCCTGCTCTATGTTAGCGGATCGTGACAGACATCCAACACTTTTGAGGTAACTCGCTGAAAGTTACAAGCTCTATGTCCCTCCTACAGAGTTTTATCACCAACTCCAAAGAGTCAGGTCACAGTTATTTTATTTTGTTGTTCTGCAAGTTACTTATGGGATTCCATGAAGAGGTAGTTATGTGATATACAGAGAGTGTCTTCAAACTTCAGACAGTGGTGAATGTCATGTACTACTTCTCGCAACTGACAGGAAAGAGTATTAAGTGTGGGTGGTAAGGTTTTGTTAGTGACAAGTCTTTTTGGCTTATGTGAGAGGAGGTCAAGGGCTGTCCCATAAAAGACACAGATGGTTCCAGCCAAATCAAGCTGACCCATGACACGGGTGAGCTCCTCAGCCAAACTGGTGGTGCTGCTGGAAAAATGGATTTAAGAAAAGGGAAAACACTTCATGGGACTGAGATATGAGGGAAAAGAAAGTATGAAAACAGCCCTGCAGACATCAAGATCAGAGAAGAAAAAGGGGGAAGAGGTGCTCCAGGTGCTGGAGCAGAGAATCCCCTGAAGCCTGTGGAGGATGGAGGAGCAGATAACCACACTTCAGCATGTAGAGGAAGTGGATATTTCCTGAAGGAAATGCAGCCTATATCCACACTGGAACAATATTATCCCAAAAGATTTCAGCCTGTGGAGAGGTCCCTCACCAGAACAGGAGAAACATGTCAGGAGGAAGCAGCAGCAGAGAACAGCTATTACAGACTGACCACAAGCATCCATTTCTCATCCACACTGCACTGTTTGGCAGGGAGGAAGCGGCAGTAGCTGGGAAGGAAGGAGTGATGGTAAGCCTGGAAAAAACAGTGGGGTGGAGGATAGTGTTGCTGTAAGTTGCCTTTGTTTCTCATTTTCTGAACCTGTTTTATTTGGCAATAAATGAAAGTTAATTTTTGTCAAGTCTATTTTGCCCATGACAGTAAACAGGAAGTGATCTCCCTGTCTTTATCTGAACCCATGGACTTTTCCATCTTAACTTTACCCCCATCCACTTGAGCAAGGGGAGTGAGAGAGAAGGTGGGTGGGCATCTGGCAGCCAGCCAAGGTCAACCCCTTCACTGACAGTTTCTTAAAGTCAGAAGGAAGTAATTCCTAAGCAAAGCACTCTTCAAATAACTGCTTGTAAACAGGTTCCTTGGAGTCATGTTTCACTGGAGAATTTATGATCCTCAGCAAATCACTACCTCTGCTCAGCAATCCCTACCTCTGTAAAAAAAAAAAAAAAAAAAAAAAAAAAAAAAAAAAAAAAAAAANAAAAAAAAAAAAAAAGATGACACGAAAAGCATATGGATCAATGTAGAAGAGAGACCAACAATAAAGTTATTGTGTTGTAATGACTTATGACTCAACCAAACATGGACTTGAACAGTGACACAAGAATGTGGAAGCTCTGTAATTTGTCTCGTCCAGAACCTGCATGCAGACACAAGTGATAAAAAAGAGGTATTAAGAAAAGCAAATATTTTACCTAGTGTTTTCTGAATCTCATCTTTGTCTGGTGTCAACTCTCCCCTTGTGTCCAATAACACTTCAGCAGCTTTTTTCAGTTTTTCTACAGCAATTTGGTGGTTAGACACTTGTCCCTGAAGAACCTGTAAAATTCCACTATTATCAGTTATGCTTTTCAGTACAGTTGACATTTACATAAGCAAAGCTTGAGATACATCACAGAACCTAAACTTAGTGCTGGGAATAAACTAACTCAATTTGTGACCTCTCCTTAAGAAGAATCCTGACTGGTGGTTATGGCTGCTGTTAACCTTCTGGCCCATATTTTAGTTCATTCACTGTTTTTTTTACCTTATGTTTTGGAATAATTGTCTGACTCAACTTATTTCTTGCATGTAACTTCAAATGTGTTTTTTGATTAACTGTTTCTAAAGATCCCTTGTAGAGACTATATTATAAACATATTTTTCAACTGAGCATCTAAGAAAAATTCAGAGGGAAAACTGTACAATCAACAGCAGCAGTTACACATTCCCCACCAGTGGTATCAACAATCAGGCTGATATTGTAGTGTAAACAGGAATAGCTTGAAGCAGGATGATTGCCTTCACAGGCAGGAACCCCTGAAGCAGTGTCACTGCAATTTTACCTAGGTTTGTCCATCTAACCAAAGAACACATGTTCAGAGATTAGCCCAGCCATTATTTGCTCCAGAGACAACAAAGACAGTAAGGCTGAATCAACTTTTAGCGGCTTTGTCTCTCTAGTGTGTAAGAGTACTTTGGAGTAAATAATCATTAAATTATTTCAAGCCTCTGTGCTAGTGTTTGTTTTGATTCACTTGAACTTTATACAAGTTCAAAGTGAAGGGACATCTCATTTCTTTTTTGATATTCATTGATACTCAATGAATATATAAATCAAAAGGTAATCCTAAGTGCCCTGCCAGCACAAAGAAACCATTCAGCACTGGTACCCAGAGCACAAGAGTGTGCCAGAGCACAGTACATCATCTTGCTGACCCATTTGATACAATGAGTCTCTCTCAGAGAGACCTGAAGAGGCTTAGGGTAGCACTTGTGCAGAAAGAGAAAGAATTAAAAAGAAACAAAAAAAAAAAAAAAAGATGCACCAGAAAACCTTGTATGCTAACAGAAGGCAAGCAAGCTGATGCCAGAGGCAGTGAAGAATATTCTGAAGAACAGTTAATCCCCATAAAAAGATTAGACCTCACCATGCTGCCAAGGTCTGTGTCTAGCTGGATTATCAGCTGCATGTGTTGGCTACAAGGGACAGCTTTAACTTGCAACACCTGACTTCCTCAAAATACTCTTTGTTTTGCTTTCATTAATTGGCTTTCTTTCTTCACCCTCCTGTTTTTACTCTTCCTTTGAATCTTTTGACATTTTGTACCCTCTCCCTTCTTCCCAACTCATATTCATTGAGTGCTCTTTTGTGTGGCAAGTAATCCATGTAGACATTTCATAAAAAGAACCCTAGTACTCACTCCTTTTGTATTACTTCCATGAAAATTTGCATTACAGAGAATATAATTCATTTTGGCATAAGGAACAAAAAGTTTAAATGAAGCTTCAAATTGTAATTGGTTTTATTCCTACTCTTCTAGTGCTTGGAAGCACAAATGTACCTAAAACATTCAATTCTTAGGAGTTCACAATTTACACTTTTAATTTTGTTGTCATAAACACGGCTGTGATTTGTCTCCGTTTGCTGTCATGCACCAAAGTGTTGGGCATCTCCAGCAGCCAACTTGAAAGATACCATAAGTAAAGGTAACTACTGCTCGGGCTGAGGTAGGAGAAATGATTAAAGCATGACCTTTCCAAAAGCCATTGACTATAATTTTTCAATAGTAAATGTGTCTGACCTGCACTGACACTTCACTGAGCACAGACAAAATAGTGAGGAAGTGCCCGACCAATAGTCTTGCTCACTGAAAAACAAAGAATCTTGCATTTTATTTATAGTATAGCCGATTGAATGTGTTTATGAAAATATAACAGTCAGTTCAAAGATGACAGACTCTATGAAACTTTATATAACTCATCTGATACTTGGGCTCCTAAAGCCTTCTCCAAACCTACACTTTATGGAGGTAGCCAGAGTTTTACTTTCACAAACTCTATCACTAACTTGTCTTGCCAATACTACGATTTACATAAAGTCATGAGTTACACCCTCAGTGGGGAAAAATAAAAAAATACTGGTTTACTGTGCAGCACAAATTACGTTAAATTCACTCTCTGCAAGGTATATAGCACAGGGTGCAACTGAAACAGGCAAACAGACTACTAACATCACACTGTTCACCTGGTATGATCCCTTTCATAATGAAGTAACACACAAATGTGAACAGAAGAAAAATCAAGTCACAGACAACAATCAAACTGATTTCTCTATCTGGAACCCTATCCAAGCTTTATTCTGATAGCAAACCGTAACCACTAAATCCTTTCTTAAGTCAAAAACTTTCCAGATTTCACCCTATCATTTGCTAAGTGATACAAAACACATCTTGTTTTCACCACTGCTAATGGCATCTTAGTACCCCATTTTTTTCACCCAGTGCTTTTCAGATATTGCTCTGGACAGCCAAATTTCAGAACCAGAGAAGCTGTATGCCCACATGTAAGGTAAGAATTTAGCCTGCAGCCACTTGGATTATATTAGATCATCCTGTTTTTCAGACAAAAAGCAGTTCCTTTTAGGACAAAAGCACTTCTGCATTTTAAAGCTTTTCACCTTGGTTTCTTCGAGTTGTCTTTGGAGATTTTTGGGATCTACTGCAATTGGCTCTGATAGTTGTTTGTTCACAGCTATTTCAGAGGCCTGGAGACCTGACAAAAGTCCAGATGAGGCATCTTCATAATGCTGGTATTTATCCACCAGGTCTTTAAGGTTATTTCCAAGGATGCTACACTAAAATAGTAGAAAAGAAACAAGCAAATACGCAGGCATTAAACTGTGTGCCACATTTCCAATCTCAAAGTCATACATTCCTTCCTGTAATACTCCATCATTTTTTCCTGCCATCATTTCATTGTCTAACTGATTTCTGAACTAAGACATGACAGCTGGACAGGCTATGCAGGTCTTACCAGTTTGTGCTCCTGAAGGGTGATTTAGGATCAAATCACTGATGCAGATGGGAGACTGGAATCTAATTTGCTGTACTAGAATAGGAAAAGCTTCAGGAATAATTTTTGATTCACTGATATAAAGATTCTTTATTGGAACTCTGGCACCAAAAATGTAGAAAGCTAGTGGAAAGTAGAAATGTAGAAAGCCAGCGGAAACTAAAATATTTTTTTTTTTAGATCAGGAGGGATGTGTATGTTCATTACAATACAGTCAGTGGACTACTGTTTTCATAACTACCTTACCTGCATAGTGAATCCAAAGTGATATGGTTTGGTATTGTACATATGCTTTGCTTTATTCACTTAAAAATGTCATCTGAAGAAGATCCTATTAGTCCTCTATGTTAGGATGACCCAAAATGTTTACAGCGAAGTGTCACATAAAAAAGTCAGCGAAACTCTTTCAGACTTTCTGGAGATGGTTTCACAAGCAAAATCTGATTGTATCAAGTCATAATATTTATAAACAGTGACATTAAATATTTCTATTCTGAACCTTCCAGACACTGTATTTTTATATTTACATATGGTACTTGGTCTCCATCTTGTGGGCAGATATAGAACATGCTTATTTATATAACCTGTTAACCAAGAACTGACTTTAAGATTCCTTCAACAAATAAGCCTATAAAATCATGTCTCACACATGCAAATACACATATATATATAGGTAAAAGCAACCTTAGTATTTATTAAAAGCAAGAAGCTTTTACAAAAGGCAAAAAAGGTTACTACAAATTCATTTACAACTTGGAAGATCTCACTAATTGTGGACAATCTCACTTTTTAGAATTCTGTCCTTAAAGACTCAAAAGGTCTACTTTGTTCTGCATATTTATTGTCAAATATTTAAAGTAGGTCTATTATAAGTCCGCTAAATGTATATATGGAAAGGATAGAATTTGGAAAATTGACAAATCAAGCTGCTGGCATGGGATTTTTATGTGCATAAAAATAAGCTCTCTGAAAATTTTGTTATTAAATCTTTTCATTCACACTCAAACTAATTCAATAAACCAGCTGGAGGAAATATAAATGTCAATACAAGCTTTTAGCTTTCCTATTCATACCAGTTAAGAGAGAAAAGGAAAATGTGCTTCTGTAAATGAAGCCTTGACAAACAAGTTGTACGCTGCTTTTTTAATTACGCAATCAAATACATGTCTTTATAGAATTTATATTTCTGAGCACGAAAATCTTAAAGAGATAAGAATTTCCAGACACAGATGGCCGCTGTTGCAGACCAACATTGTCCCAGTGGACATTGAAGCTCTACTAAGGAGTTTGAACCTATGATCTTAGAAAATTATGAAATAGCACAGTCAAAGGCTACTGACAGCAACTCTCTCCTCAGTGGTTCAATTAATAATTATCTCAAAAGTTTACAGTTCTGGAATATCATCAATATTGAACAACACTGTTGGTTTTCTGAAAACAGCTAGAAATTTGGCATGTGAGACTAGTTGGTGATGTTTGTCTAGTTCTGTCAGACAGATTCCATACATGAACCTGGCACAGAGAGCTAGATTATGTTCCCTCTCAAGGGTACATGGAGGATTTTGCACTGCTAATTACTCCTTAGTTAGAGACTAATCCGAGATTGTTAAGGATAAAATGTTTACTTGGCAGAGCAGTGGAAAAGAATTGCTGTCCTCAAATCACTATGTTCTTTCATGCCTAGTGCTGACAACAAAGGTCACATTGGGACAAACTATTTCAAGACAAAAAAATTAAAATTTTACCTGTTATTTTTGGCACAGTCTCTCTTTTTACACTCATTTTATTACTAGGGAGTCAAGTAAATAAGCAGTTGTGGGAAATATTGCAAGTAACATAAGTAAACATTATACATCTGAAAGGATTACAATTTCTTTCCATCCCAAAACATTACTCAAGGCATTCTGAGCTGCCACAGTCTCAGAGGCTGTTTAAGGCTAGAAAGAACAATGAAGAACTCTAGTCTCATTTCTTCCTTATAACACAAAGTAGAAAGTATCATCCATTCAGACCTTTAATAGTCTGACACTTGGCTAAAGTAGATCTTCTAGAAAAGCAACTTGTTCTGTTATTTAATTTCAAGAAACAACTTCCCACAGTATTTGTTTCATCAGCTAGCTCCTGTCTACACAATTTGCTAAATCAATTACAGCAGTGATTCCTATACAGTATAAACAAAACTTACCTTAGTGTAGAGAGATTTGAAGCGATCTGAAGCTCTATCCAGTTTATTTTGCACTTCAGAATATGTAGCCGAAGTATCGATACCGTCTTTGTCAACCTTCACACCATCTCTTTTGCTACATGACCTCGCAGCATCCAAAACTCTTTGTCCAGAAATTGTAATGTAGCGTAAATCACCTTTGTGAGATATAACATCTTCTGAAAAACTCTTCTGCCTTTTCAGTTTGACCATAATACCACTGAAGTCTGAAGCCCCTGCCTCCAAATTGTCAAGTTCTTGTTCTGCCTGCTGCAGCCAGGTTTCAAATTCACTATAGTCTGCATCGAATTTCTCCAGTTCTTCTCTTAGAGAATGGGTCAATTTCATTTTTCGTTCTGATTCGGCCAAAGCAGTCTCATACTGAGCCTTCAGCTCTTTCATGTTCCTTTGCATCTTGTCTTTTTCTTCAGGGGTAAGGTAGTGTCCTTGTTTCTCAAGCAGTGCCTGAGCAGACTGAGTTGCAACTATGATAGCCTGCTGCTGTGACATAATTTTCTCATGTTGAGCCTGCAAAGAAAAGAAGAAGAAATTGCAACCAGAACCTTCTCACATGGTTCCTTAGAAAACAACATGTAAAACAAAGACCATCAAAATGATACAAGGCTTTTCTAATTTTCATATTATTTATTTTAAAATCCCACATTTTTTCAGTAATTTAAGTGGAAGTGTGACTCTTGGTCATCATATTTCTGTGCAGCTAAAAATTTTACAAAACATTCAGTAGTAATTTTTGCCAGATGTACAGGTCATGACCATATGGAAATGTTCAAATATCATTGCAACTCAGCAATACCTGAATGTATATATCACTCAAACATTTTCCCCTGTACTTCCAAAAGACATCATTGTAGAGCAAAATAGACATTATCAATCTCTTTAACATTTTTCCTAATGAAATTAATTTGCTCATTACTTGGCATTTATAGTACTGTGCTTAGGGTTATCAAAATTTTCCTAACTCTCTGTCTCAAAATGCGATTTAACAAATAAAATATTCAAAAGTAGGCAACTTTCCAAAACAAAACTCTCCATGCCCCATTACTCATATTGTAGCCACCATTACAGACAAGCAGACCTAAAGGAGTGAAAGCATCAAACATAGATACTTTTTTCTTACACTCAGTGAACAACCATTATTACTTGAGTTTTTAAATTTAATTTTTCAAAATCAAGAGCCATGATTCTTATCAAATATAGTTAGTCATAAAACAGGTCCAGTTGGCATTAAAAATCAAGACACAATCTATGCATGTAAATTTTTCAATCCCATAAAAATATTTAAATCAAGGAACTAGTACTGTAATCCAAATGAAGAACATATTTCAAATATATTCTTACAAAAAATTCTTCATTCTTAAAGGTCTTCTAGTCCCATGAAAAATAGCTATGTAAAATAAATGGTACGTTTTTCTTCCATGAGTATAGTGGCCAATTATTCTGTAGGCACTAGGTACAGAAATTAACTCCTAAAAAAGTAGAAGCTAAAATATCATGTACACAAAACCCAATGATCTTATTTTCGTAGGTTGTTTTTGGGGTTTTGGTTTTTGAGATTTTTTTAATAAAAAAGGAAATTCAAAATACTATCAGCTACAAGCATAACAATTTTGCTTAAGGTGTCCATCAACTCACAGCTAAAGGTTCTTGGTTTCTCAGCTGTAAGCCAGCTAACACCATGAAACTGAGCTCTTATTATTTTAAATGCTTCCAATTATCTTATCAGGAAAATCTATTTTTAAAATGCTGCACTGTAATTTTATGTAATTCACCCTTCTGAAGCCTTCAGAAACTGCTTTGCCCATGCGTTAAAGTTGTAGGGAATGAAAACTATAATTTCAGAAAACTATTATTTGCAGGAATTTGCAACCAGTATTCAAAGGGGATTAAAGGGGGATGAATCATTTGGGTATCACAAAGATTTCTGAAGAAGTCGCACAAAGGGTATGAATTTATATTGCTACTTTTTGCATTTTATTTGCCTGCATCAATTTCTCACTACAAAAAGTAATAGTCACCACAAAGATTCTTTACATTTACCTTGTAGAATGTGTCCTTTCTCTTATTTTGCAGGAAACAACTATAGCAACAGCAAAAAAGTGACAAATGTGCAGTACATTCTAACTACTGAAATCCTACCACTGTGTATTACTGTCTTCCTAGTGCCTGTTCCAAAGTCTATGACAGAAATGATGAGATTGAGTTCACTTATGCTGAAGGAGTGATACACTTAGCTTCTAAATGTTGAATAAACCCAGTAACAATACCTTGACTTTCTGATATTGCTTGTTCAGATTATCATCTGTGCTTTTTACTAGTCCATCCACCCGAGTTTCAATATCTTGTTGCATTTCCAGCAGATTACCATTGACATCATCCTCTTCTCCTTCCAAAACTTTCACATCTCCTTCTTCAAAGTGTGTTCCATTCTGTTCTATCACTTGCTTAAATTTCCGGCCATGCTCCGCTTCTTTATCCACATTTGATAACCAATCCAAAAGATTTTCTATTGTATTTTTACTTTCTTCCAGCTGTTCTATGGCTGCAACCTACATTGAAATTTCACAGTTTCAATTTAGAAATCTTCTTTAAGGATTACAAAATATCAAATAAGTATACAAATAAACCAATTAAAATTAACATCAAAGAATTTTTTTATTAACATAGAGGTTGATGGTTATTTTATAAGAGAATAAACTGACAGTTTATTAGTTATCCAAATGAAATATGATATTAACCTCTCCACAGTTTATCAATATGTATTGGGTTTGTTTGGACAGGTTTTGGAATTGGGGGAGTGGTACAGGAGTGGCTTCTCTGAAGAGCTGCCAGACGCTTCCTTCATGTCCAACATACCCAATGCCAACCAGCTCCAACACAGACCCACCACTTGCTAAGGCCAAGCCCATCAGCAATGGTGGTAGCAACTCTGGGATCACATAGTAAAAGGATAAAAAAAATGCATGAAAAACAGCAGCCTGAAGGGAGGAGTGAGAATATGTGAGAAGAACAGCTCTGCAGACACCAAGGTCAGTGGAGAAGGAAGGGTGGGAGGTGCTCCAGGTTCTGGAGCAGAGATTCCCCTGCAGCCTGAGGTGCAGACCATGGTGAGGCAGCTGTGACCCTGCAGCCCATGGAGGACCACAGGGTTGCAGAGATCCTGCAGCCCTGGGAAGACCCCACTTCAGAGCAAGTGGATGACCAAAGGAGGCTGTGACCCTGTGGGAAGCCCACACTTGAGCAGGCTCGTGGCACGACTTGTGACCCCATGGGGTCATTCCACATACTGGAACAGGATGCCTGAAGGACTGCACCCCATGGAAGGGACCACGCTGGAGCCCATGGGAAGGATTCATGTTGGAGAAGTTCATGGAGGACTGTCTCCTGTGTGAGGGACCCCACACTGGAGCACAGGAAGAGCATGAGGAGTCCTTCCCTTAAGGAGGAAGGAGCGGTAGAGACAACATGTGATGAACTGACCACAACCCACATTCCCCATCCCCCTGCACCAGTGGTGGGAATGAGGGAGGGAACTCCAGAGCTGAATTCAGGAACAAGGGAGTGGTGGAGGGAAGGTATCTTCAAGATTTAGTTTTTATTTCTCATTATTCTATTCTGATTTGATTGGTAATAAATTAATTTCCCCAAGTCAAGCCTGTTTTTCCTGTGACAGACACTGTGAGTGATGTCTCCCTGCCCTTATCTTAACCCACAAGTCTTTCATTAAATTTTCTCTCCCCTGTTCAGCTGAGGAAGGAAGTGATGGAATGGCTTTTTGGCATCCAGACAAGGTCAACCCACCACACAACACTAAGTTGCACGACTACTACCATATGACATGAAAAAGGTTTGAATAAAGGTAAGAAATGGTTGCCAAAAACCTTTTCTGTTTCCTGCTTGATTGCTGTTGTCATAGCTTTATCCAGTTCTTTTTTGGACTCTTCTGCCTTCTGGCTAAGTAGCAAACACTTTGTCTTAGCTTCATTCAGTTTCTGTTCCAGAATAGTCTTGTCTTCTTGTGACAATTTCTCTCCATTCTCTTTCAAGAAGGTTTCAGTATTTTTCACAATCTCTGCCAGTGTCTGAGCACTTGTTCTCATGTCTTTTTGTATCTCCTTTTGAGAAAAAGAAAGCAAATAGGAGTAAGTAAATTATTCATGAGATCTGTCCAATTAACTTTATTGGAACTATCTCTCTTCTGGGGATAAGCACCACATTGGTTCTTTCTAGCTGCACATGATACATTACTAAATTGCAGAGAATTATTAGAATCAAAGACATCAACATCTGACAATGTTACTGCAGCTCAATGTCTTTTTAAATTATTCTTTTAAAATTGGAAACCTGTTTGCTTACAGTCCTATTCAGACTGAGGCCACTTTTTTGCTTTTGTTTAACAGTTCAAATATTGTGTTTCCACATGTGTAGAAGAATATATATCTTATTTTTTAGAAATCAAGAGTTAAGTAAATCTGCTACACTGCAGTTAGTAAAGTGAGTCTTCTGACAAATTCTGGTCCATTACTATCCTAACAGAAAGCCACTGAAAATAAGGCAACTGAATAGAAGTCAGAAAATTGTAATCATCTTTCCCAGGTGAAAGTTTTCTCGTATTTATTGGGTTTGTTCAGGCCAGAAATGGCATACAATTTTTTTTTTTTCTTCAATTGCAATCAGTCATAATGTTTCAGTCTCTCAAGACTGTTTACATCCAGTGAATTTCATAGAGGACAGATATTTAGTTTTAATTTACCCACAGCAGTTTTCCTCTTCTGCCTCCCAATTATTTGAGAGAAGCTTTAATTGTAACAATCACGCTGTTGAATACATTCCCCCAGTTACTGAAATAATGACATTTTTCACCTTTTTATGCAGTGTAATAATCTTGGAGCTGCAAGGCAGAACATTTGATTCTCGTTCTAGACTACAGATGTTGCAGCAATTATAGAATACAGCAGTTAAAACTGCAGCTCATTTTAACACTTCAGCAAGTACATTAGAAAGATTTTCCTGGGGACCCTGTTATCAAGAAAAGATTCTCCTCTGACAAAGATCTCTGTGTTCCCTTTCAAACAGCGCACTGAGGATGAAAGCTCTGACTTGATCTATAAAAGACCATTTTTAATCCCCATTCCCTCCTAAGACACACTTTTTCAATGGTGATTCCAAGAAATCAGTCAGAAAATAACAACCAGTCTGCTAGGCAGTGACAAATAGCTGATGGAAAAAAAAAAAAGAGGTGTATGCTGTATCAGTTCTTCACTCTCCATGAGTACCCCATGTAGGCCATAAATCCTTAGCACAGGTAAGAGATATTAAAAGCTACCCCGGGGTGTCTGTATGACTGACTGTATGAACAACTTTGACAAACTAGATGTGTTACTTCAAAGATAAGCAAGGAAAGATGAATAAGAAAATTTCTCCTTTTACAGATTACTACACCTGACTTGGAGCTCTACAGTATAGTAAACTAGTACTAGGAGAAGGAGGAAGAAGAAGAGTACTAAGTCCTTCAGTCCTTTAACTATCATAAACTCAATATCAGTCAGGACACAGTAATAGCTTATAGAGGACTGGACACAGCTGAAGAGCAAGGAAAGCAAACTGAAAGGGGTTTGCTACATGAAGACACCAAGAGATTGCAAGAAATACTAATAAGAACCAGCATTCAAAACAAAACAAGAGTGAGGCAATGGAAAGCCTCGGGCAAGAAAAAACTTGCAGCAAAAATTTTCAAAGTATTGTGAATAGGAATAAACATTTCCTAATATCTGTTAAAAAGCTGGCTAAATTACTTTAGCATAATAAACAGACATGATTTTATCACATGTAAACAGGAAAAATCTTAACTTAATACATTAACAAAATTCATTCCTGCTTCAAGAGTGCTTCTTGAAATGTGTAGCACATACTCCCTATTCTAGCATCTCCTCGTTTGGAACTTTCTCTTCTCCCACTGGCACATACTGGAGTGTATTCACAGGCAAAAGTTTGAATGCAAGCCTTTACTTTTGGTAGGTCAAACAAATCTGTTTTACTTTCCTCTCACATGACAAGCCATGTTACTCAACAAAAGAGTCTAGTCACTCTCCTCTGCACTCAGTCTTCTTTAACTTCTCTGACTAGAATTGTGCATACCTCCTGTTTGGTCTGGTATTGTTCCAGCTCAGCCTTGCTGTCTCCAATAACAAGAGACTCTCGCTGTCCGATGAGTCGATTTTCAGTCTGTGTAAGCAAATCACAGATTTCCTGCAGTTTCTCTTTGCATTCCTGCTGCCGTTCAGCCACATCCTATATTAGAGCCAAGTACAGTTGAACAATAAGACAAAAAGTTCTGACTTCAGGAACCAACACTCTAATAGATATCAGAAATCTTTGAACATCAATATTGCAAAGTAATAATTTTAAAAGTATGCTGTAAACATGATAGCAGTGGTACAAAGAGCAAGACGAACATACAGAAGTTATGGATAAACCTCAAATATGTTGTAAGTAAAAGACACCATGTTTGATGGAATTGCCCAATAGAAGTCTGGCCATGCACATATGTGAAGGATGAAATCTCCAAACAACAGGAGTGAAAATCCAATCTCTTAACCACTCGAAATCTGTGATAAACACTATTAATTCTGAAAAAAAGGACATCAAAACAGAGGTTAGTTGTGAATGTGAGTTAGCTCTTTTTGGAATGCATAATATGTTACCTGAATAGAAACTGTGGACTTTTTAAGCAGTAGAGAAGAACGAAACATGCAAGCTCATTATTGCTACAAAGTCCTAGAAAACTTATCTGTGCCTTTCCTATACTCACTTTTATGCTTCTTTCAAAAAATATAGTAGAAAGAAATGTTCTTGCAATGACAAAATAATACAAAGTCTTCAGAATGCTAAAGCACTTTTAATTACACATGAACCAGGGGCTGAGGTGGTGATTCTGAGTTTTAACAGTGCTGCTATGAGAAGAGGAGGTACTGTTAAGCTGCAGCACCATATCAGCCTCTTTTGACTCTACAAAGGCTGCTTACACTTGCCAGCTGCAGCCGTGCCAGCTGAAGAAGTAACTGGTCCAACCCGACTCACAGTTTTCCCAGTGCCCAGGCCTAGAACTGCAAGTATCTTGGCCGATTTACTCATGTTTGTCCCTCTAACACATCTCAGTCAAAACAATCCCTGATACACAGATTTTAACAAATCTGCTTCTTGGATTATAAACATCTAGGAAAAACATCACATAAGGAGATGAGCTGGCAAATTAAAGGAAATCTTCAGCAAGACCAAAGTGTTATGCAATGGTGTGACAGCAAATTCAGTGATCAATATAGCTGATATCAATTACTGATATAGCTGCTGAAGAAACAACATTTATGAGAAACCTCAAGTAAATTTCTCTCATTGCTAGAAAGAGCAGACCGGTGTGTATTCATAATTTAATATGCTGTTTCTGTGAGTATACCAAGGAAAGACAAAAATGACAATTGACCAAACTTGATTAATACCATCTTTGTAGAACTGTGTGTGTATCTGTAGTAAAAAGGGAAGAGATAGAAATACACTCAATATTGCATGCTGGTATTAAAATTCCTCATCCATAGACAGAATCATTCAGCACACATTTACACAGAAAGGCAAACCTTCTGATCACCCAGCTCTTGCACTGCCTGTAACTGAGTCTCTAAACTTTCCAGTTGAGAAGTTATTGCTTCTTGTGCTTCCTGAAAAGATTTCTGGGTGGTATTTAAGAGCCTCAGCAGCTGTTTGCTCTGACTAGGAGAAAGATCTTCAGCATGTTCAGAAATGAAGAACTGAACATCAAACGCAGTGGACTCCAGTTGCATTTTTTTACAGCTGAGCTCTGCAGCACTGTTCTGTAAATGAAGCGAAAGGAATTACTATCTACAAAGAAAAATTGAGCACAAATAAACCACAAGTATCCCTACAATCTCTTCTTAGCCCCTATTCCAAAATGTTTTTGGTAGACAGTTTAGCCATGGAAAATAAAAACTGAAAATCATTCTGACACATTCAGGTATGACATTAGAACTTGTGCATGGTTTGCCTCAGGACAGCTTGTGTTCAAGTAATAAAAACTTGAAATAGAAATAGAGCTTGTACATCTCTATTTCTTTGCTCTCTCATGGATGTCTGAAAACTGACTGACCTTCACCTCTAAAAGATTTATGGCAGGTTAGGCATAACATTTCTAGGTTCTAGGTCTGAAGATCCAGAAATTTTAAAATACATACTTGAAATCATTCCTATTCTTAACACCACAAGAAGAACGTCATCATTTCTAGCAATGTGGCAAATTCTGCCAATAGCTACCTACTGTGGAGCCCGTATGACCACGCCATGTCTCTGGAACTCTATTTTAAAAAGTGCATTAAAACTACTAAAAAAATTTTTATTATTCATACATATGTGTATGAAGTATATGAAATTTTCTAAAAATTTGATCTGCTTTGTTTTGCATTGCTCATTTTATGGAACGAAGAGAAATGGTAATGAAGAGACTTTTCATCTTTTCCCATGTTGTGTTCTCACATATAATTGATTTGGAAGGAAATTAAGCTTCAGTAAAGATTCTGAACCCAATGCATAAAGATCCAATTTTAATCACTGAAATATTTTTATTATAAATTAGATTTCTAAAAGGTTCAGATTTATTGCAACAAATGTAAGTAGAACCAATAGCTTTTTCAGTAATCCTAACTCTATCAAGCTTTTTTTGCAAGTGAAAAAGCAAATCAACAAGATTTTATTACTGGACTATCAAGTAGTTGTCTTCTTAAGTAATTACTTCTAGTCATCTCTTTAAGCAATAGAGACTGTTGAGGAGGAATGAAAAACCTAGCTAATAATTAATAATGGGCAATATTTGCCAGAAGCATCAACATCTGCCATAAAGAGCACTTACTTTAAATAGCTGTAAACTTTTCTTCATCTCTTCTATATCATTAGTATTCATTGCGAAGTCATTCATGATTTTACTGTTCTCTGTGATCCAGTCTGAAAATCTCTGCAGTTGGTTTAAAAGTTGCTGGTGCAATCCTGCAAGCTTAGACTAGAAAAGGAAGTTGTATATTTATTTATGCTCCTGGAGTCTAGTCACATTTTCTACCACATTAAATTGAATCATACGTGTATCTTTATACTAAGATGAAATGAAGAAAAGCCAAATTTCTTTATTGTAGCCCAATTAACTTGAAGACAATCAAGGTAAAAATATACACTGAAAAAACATACCATTTCCAAGTCAACAGCACAGACTATTTGTTTTGCTCGTTTTGAAGATTTATCACAGACCACCAAAAATGTTTCCTGCAAATGGTCATAGCTTATCTTTAGCTCTTTAAGTTTCTCTTCCGGAATATTCCTGTTACAAAACTTTAGGAATTCTTCTGCCAACTTCATGTCCTTTTTTAGGATAATTGCAAAGGTAGCCAGTCCTGATTCAAATGACTACAAAGAGAATATATATAAAATGCATTGTTACCAAGGAAGACATTTAAATCTGAATTGCGTTAACTACATTTAAAGTCTCTCTTTTTAAATCTAAGCACCCATCACTGAAGTACAAGTATAAAGAACACTTTACTTACCTCTAGCTGTTCCAGTTCAGCTTTTAGTATTTCCAGACTGTTAGTAACAGGCTGCTGTTTATCTAGGTGGTTTTTCATATCTTGAAGTATTGCCAAATGTTCTTGCATCTTCTCTGTTAACTTCAAACATTGCTGTACTCCATCAAACTGAAAATTAGTTTTAAAAATAAGAAAAGATTTTCCAAATTGACTTGAACATAAGCAGTAAATGTCCTTGGGTTTACTATGATTTATTTTAAATTTATAATATAATTTTTCAACAATTTTTCCAGTTCAATTATTCTCTCCAGCACTTGGAAAGATACATGCAAGTCCTTTAACACAGGACACTCAGCACATATTACAGTTGTTACTTACCATGCTAGGGGGGGTGTCTCCCACGACTGCTTCTTTTGTTTTGAAAACAGGCTCAGTAAAGTCTTTGGACAGGCTACCTGTCTTCCCATGCTCCCGATCACTTTTCCAAGCAATGGTTGCATTATCTGCCACTGTTTTCTCTTCAGCAATTTCTGATCCAAACTCTGCTGAGGAAAGAGAACAAAGCCCATCTCCTTTGCCTTTACCCTCATATTCTGTGGTGGTACCAGCAACCTGTGAGCTCATAAGTAAACCATTTATCAGCTCCTCTAACTTGCTTGCACTTTCATCTCCAGGTGACATTTGAAAAATTTCCAGAAGTTCAGTGGTAGCAAGCTTGGGAACAGGAGCTTTCAGGCCACTTTCACTCTTCCTTTCATCTGGGTCAGCTGTCTTTTGCTTGTAGGGTTCCTGCTTCAGAATATCATGAAGAAGATCAGGACTTCTGCAATTAGGCCAAAGCAGTGAAGAAGCATCACTGTCCTTGGGCTCTGTACACAGCGTGGTAACCATTAATGCAGTTCTAACAGCATTGCTTATTTGCTTCAGACTTGTCCCACCAGACATTTCACTCCCAAGCTGGGTGCTTCTAACTATTTTAAGTAAATTTTGCATTAAAGTTCTGGTATCAGAGTAACTTAGGGCTTCACCTTCCTGCTTGCAGTAAACATGTCCCATTTTCAGTTTCCTTTGTAATATATTCTGTAAGTCTTCCATTAGTGTGTCAGACACATCTGCTGATTGTGAAATACCTTCCTTTACTTGAAAAGCTTTGCAGGGTCCCATTTCTTTTTGCAATGACTCCATGGACATTTGTTTTTTGAAACCATTTCCCAGGGAGGAAGTCTCACTGACCATGACATTTTCTTCCTTTGTATTTTTCAGCATCTCATGTTTGTTCTGGGCACCATCATTCAAGGTAGCCACTATGCTACTCAAAATTGCAGAAGAAACATCAGTGGTATGGGTATGTCTCTCAGTAGGCAGCACTTCACTTCCATCCCCTAATTCTTTGGCATCCTCAATACTTCCTAAAGCATCTGGTTTTATGCGGGAAATTTCACTATCATTGCTGCTTTTGCTTTCTGGCAAGTCTTTAAGAACACTGTCAGTATTTTGACAGTTAAGTCTCCCTGTTTCTTTAGTTATGCTAATCTCTTTTGGTTTCACTATGTTAGGTGGGGGGAAAGAGTAAGTGTTAAATTCACTTGAATGCATTTCTTCCGTATTTAGCTGAAAATCCTTTTCATTCCATATACCCTTTTCTCCTCTTTCCATGTCCTCAAAATGGAATTCAGTTTTATCCAGTTCTGAATGGTCACCTTCTTTTATGCATATTGTATGTTGTTTTAAAGAAGCAGAATTGTTAACATCTCTCTTAAATTCATCTGGTCTTGCACCTCGAATGTCAAGGAAAACTTGATCAACTTTTTCTTTACTTGCAACAGGAGTTTCTCTATCAGCTTTAATTGCTGTTGCATCAAATATTTCCCCAAGGTTTTCCATTTGAATGGGATTATTACTTAGCTCCATGAGATCATATTCCTCCTTAATATTTACTCTATTTTCATTTTCTGTAAGAATTTCAAAACTTCTTTCTGTTTGACCATGCTTCCAACTGGTGACTGGATGTATTTGATCCCTAAGTAAACTATTATCACTCACATAAGAGACATCTGTAAGGAATTTATTGTCCATTTGGGATGAATTTTTCTCTGGTTGTTCCATGTAATTTAGTACTTTTTCCTCTGCAAATAGTGCCTCTTTCTGTCTTTGCACATGATTTGAATCTAACATTGGCTTGGTATTATTGTCTTTATTCATGCTATCAGTAAAGCATTCTGACAGAAGCAAATTTGTCCAAGTACTTTCATCATTATCAATACCTTGCTTTGTAATTAGGTAGGCTGTCATACTGACATGAGATTCCACAGTACTGTCGAGAAGCTGAGAACCTGGAACCCTAAACTGTGTTTCATTATTCTCTTCACTCTTAGTGGACATCCATTTAGTGTCAAAGGTATTTTCAGACTGAATAGGCTCAGCAGTATCTTGTGACATGTGTTCACTTTTGACACAAGACCCATACTCATCTTCTGCTTCCTGCTGTCTGTCTTCTTCGCTTGTACATGAAAGACCAACACATCTTTCTTCAGAAACATTTGACATTGATTCACACTTTACTGAGGATAGTTTTCCATTTTCATGATTAGACTGGAATTGCAAAGTATATCCTGTCTTGTGACCTAAAGAATAGCAGCAGTCATCAATATTCTGATTATTTTCATTGCTCCTTTCTACATCTTCTACAGACGTTAACAGCTGGTCACCTTTACTTAGACATTGATGATGTGAATAAAAAATATCCATTTCATCTTCACTGTCAGAGTCGGTGTCAGAGTCATCATAACTATCATAATCCTCCTCATAATCTTCCCCCTCCTGTGCACATTCAGAATCCTCCTCACATGGGTCACCTCCTGCTTTCCTTTCAACTTCCTCATCCCTGTCTTGTACATCTGCTTCATACATATTCTGTAAATAGCTCCTGCCTCCTTCCTTTCTTCCTTCACTCTCCACAGTAACTGGTAACTTTTGCTCCTTCTCTCCAAAATTCCCCGTTCTTTCCCTTTCCTCATGGATTTTTTCCATAGTTTTGGCATTTGCAGAAGCTATAGTTATGTTCTCAGGTTGCCCTTCCACATTTACATGAACATTCTCTCCAGCATTAACTGCAAGTTCTTGAAAAGAGCTAGTCTCTTCTCTTAGGGCTATTACACCACCTCTCTCCTCCAGAAAACCTAAAGGAACTGATCTTCCAGCCAATTCTGGCTCTGGTGTATCATCATCCCCCAACTGCAAGGGTGCAAACCCCTCATCACCTTGAGAAGTGTCAGAGGAATCATCATCATCATCATCATCATCATCATCATCATCATCATCATCATCATCATCATCATCATCATCATCATCCATTTGTGGAGTATCATAGACATCGCTGTCATCGTCATCACCCTGAGGTGTTTCATAGGCATCGTCATCATCACCATCATCCATCTGAGAGCTGTCCTCTTCAGAGGCTCCCTCAGCACATTCATGTTGCAAGCAGTTACTCTCAAGCTGTGGGATGCCATCACCCCACTCTACTGATGAGTCAGAACTACTATCACATGGCAGTAACTTGTGGAATATCAAATCACTTTCTTCTGCCAGCCTTTGTGCTGTGCTGTTATTGTCCCCCAGAGGTGGTCCATCATGTATGACAGTATCATCACCCAAAGAAGGCCTATAGTGCATGTCTATGCTGTCTTCTAGACACAGTTTATTCCGAAAATCAATGCAATCCTCCAGAGATGGTCTTCCATGTATATAAAGACAGTCCTCTAGGGATGGAGCTGCATATTCCTGAAGACGTTGCTCACCATATTCATTATCTCCAAACTTTAGTGGGACACCACATTGGCTAACCAATTCTTCTGGAAGTCTATATTCAGTGTCTGCACTGATGGATGAACCAAGACTTGTCCGAAAATTATCTTTCTTGCTGTTATCTGGTACCATTCTGCCACTGTCAGCTTGAAATACGTGAGGCCCACATTTTGTGCACCTTTCCAGCTCCCCCCACGTTTCATAATCTGACAAATCATTCACACTCATGGAATTTTGTAACATTTTATCATTCCTGTTTTCATTATCCAGACTGTCTGCCACACAAATCTCTTCTTTTGTTGTTTCTGAAATAAGACTTGTAACTGAGTCATTTGGAAGATATCCTTCAATGTTTCCTGAATTTGTCTGCTGATTGTTATGTTTACAGAGTTCTGTCCACTCAGAAACCTTCAAAAAACCTCTGAGTTCATTTCTGTTCATGGAATGTTGAGTACTGCTTACTACATTTCTGAGTTCTGCAGGGATAGTTAACAACATCTCCTGTGTATATTCTGACTGCTCATTACCAAGAGTATTGCAAACATCTGGCCTGCACACATGGATATCTTCTTGTGAAGATACATAATTCCCAAAATCATCAAATTGATCTAATTTCCTGTTACTACAAGAATTTTCAGCACCTGGAAGATCACCCTGAACACTGTCTGCTGACTTTAGGTTAATTCCTTTTGAGCCTACATATTTGTTACTAAACTTCATTTCTGACGCACCAACATTGTACCCAGCATTATCACCTTCCAGCAACATATTGATGACTTCTTGTAGCTGTCCATCATATAACAAAAGTCTCCCTCCAGTGTTTGCATCCATATAACTATTTACCATCAGGTAAGACATGAATAGTTTCTTAGCTTGATCTAGATTATGACATCCAGAATCTTCTGTGCCAGAATCTTCACGTTCCTCCTCACAGTCATGAAATAGAGATGGCAGAAATTCATAAGTCGATAACCATTTTGCAGCACTTTTACAAGGGGACTTTAATTCTTCTACATTAGGCATTTTATCTGGTAAAGTCACATTGGTCAAAACAGATACTGTATTACTGTCTATAATCCCTGAGTCTGCAGCTTTGTCAAGACTGATTATTTCACAAGTTTCTGGAATGTAAAGTGCAGCTATTTTCTTTCTATCATTCAGTATTTTGAATGCCAGCTCATTTGTAATCATATCTTGGTGCAAAGAAGTTGATACAGGAAATATTTCACCAGTGTGAGGCCAAATTAGTCCCACAAAGCCTCTCTGTGCTTCTAATACCAGCAGAGCGCTGGTAGATGATATTAAGTTGCATTGTACAGCTTCATCCACAGTCAAGCGTTGTCCTGAATTTTGACACAGGATTCCACCAGTCTGAACCTGATGTGTGAGGATGCCACAAGCAGTGTCCTGATCTATCATCCCTTGCCTCACGGCCTCTTCCACAGTCATTCGTTTCCCTGAGTCAGGGTCAATGATACCTCCAGACATTAACTGAGCACCCAGTAGCCTGAACATTGTTTCCCTGTCAATGAGCCCTTCATGGGCGGCCCTCAGAATAGTTACCCTCCTTCCACATTTTAACACAATTCTACCTTTTTCTTGGGGTTTCACAGGTAGAAGTCTTAACCCTGTTGCTTCATATATTATGCTTCTATGAACCATCTGTTCAAGGGAAATTTTCTCAGCACAGTTGGGGTCTATAAGGTCTTTACATGTGTCTTGTCTTTCCAGGAGTTTTGCATATAAAGTTGGAGAAATCAGGTTTCTCTGGAAAGCATTCTGCAAACACAGTTTTTCTCCAGTAGATGGCAAAATCAAATACGCACTTGAAAGCTGATTCTCAAGAATTTTAACAGCCAGAGGTTCTGAAATTAGACCTTGTTCTAAAGCTGAAACAACTGGAATATTTCCTAATGATGATTCCGACATAAGCTTCTTTGCATTACTTAATTCTTGCAGCTGCAACAGAATCTGCTCGTCAATTAAGGCATGAGCTTTAGCTTCTTCCAAATCATAAAACACTCCTAATTCTGGAGAAATTATTCCAGAAAGAATCAGCTGATTCTCAAGCAATCTAATTCCAGTGTCATAGTCAAGAAATCCTCTTAAAATAGACTGAAAGACTGAAAGGACTTCTCCAGTTGTTTGGTCAATGACACCAGCAATGACTTTATTCACCTAAAAGGGAATATAAAAGAAAACCTATCACTATTTTTGGACTGCATACTTAAAATTTTCTTTTGATTTTGAATGCACGATAAGCATAAAAACATGTACTTACCAGGCCTGGAGGAATGTTGTGAATGTTAGCAGCTCAAATGCGCAAGTGATCTATGTCAGTCACTCAACAGCACACGATGTGATAAAAGATTTAAAACCAACATGCATCTGTGAATTGAAAACCTATGCTTTGCATACATAAATAGGGTTAGTGAAAGACAATAGAAGAAATGATTGCAGAGAGAGCAAATAGAACATATACCTGAAAGGCACATTTTCATGCTATAAATGTCTGTGAAAGGTTAGAATATTTGGAAACAGTATGCGATTCAACACAACCATGCTATTCATGTTTACAGCACACAGCATTTCTGTATATACACTCAACAATATGGAATCAGATACTCTAGCACCAAATATTGCATTTAGTTTGCATGGAAAGCATGAAGTCAGTTTGGCAACACTATCTGAACTCATTACACAGACTCTGCCTCTATATGTATATGAGAACACTCGCAAGATAATTTTTGAGAATTCCATATTTAAGATTAATATCCACTAACAAATATATTCATAGTGTCTCAGAGCTAATTGTATTATGTCCTCCCATTTTCATATCCAGAAAAATTTTAAGAAAAAGTGAAAGTAGACCTCTTCTAGGACATTTCTGAGTGGCATATGGGAGACATTAATGTTATTTTATGATGTCATTTTTGCAGCAGAAACGCAGACTTATCTAGCAGTCAAAGAATGGCTTTTAAGAGAAGGGTTAAGAGATGAATGATTTGCTTATCTTTCTTCATGCAAGGCACACATTATTAAGACTCTTCACAAAAGAAGTCTGATGAATAGAATGCTCATAGCAAATACACAACACCTTCAGTCAATTAAATATCAAGTTCCTTCCACACACTGTTAATTGCAGCTTCTTCTTTTGCTGATCATGTGTGGTTTGAAAACCATGCAGTAAATCTCGAGACTGAAATCTAAGTTTCAATCTTGTTACCTTTTCTTCCATCTTTTCATCACCCAGATGTGCTTCCTGCCGCTGCTTCAAAGCTTCGTTGGATAACAAGCTGTAGCTCTCCTGGAGGGATCTAACTTGCTTTTCCATTTCATGTCTCTCTTCATCTGTCATTCTATTATGAAAAAATAATTGAGGAAGGAGATCTCTGGGTAATTTATAACTCGTTGGGAGTGATCTGCCTACCTTTACTTAAAAAGGGGTAGCAGAAATTAGTACAAGTAGTCTGGAAAAATACAGCCTAATTACAAAGATGTTCAACAAAGATACAATCTGATTGCAGTTATTCAGGAAAAGAAGCATTTAACCTTTGCACAGGCCTTTGTCTACTGATTACCAGTCAAGACAGGTAACATAACCAGAAAGGAGTCATGAGCTATCTCAGCAATTTAGTATCTTAAACCATCTGTTTTCAGACACAGATGAAACAATCTTGTGATATGTAGTTCAAGTACTCATTTACTACAAATTTGTTAATTATTTTTACTTCAAACAATAATTTAAATATGTAATGTTTTTAAGCTGACCAGAGGTATATAAACCAAATAAAATTCTTGAAATAAAATTTAATCAAGCTTCACCAAATGGGAAGACAAAAAGTCCTAAACTGTTCACGAAATGCAATTAGAACTGTAAGATGTGGATATTATTTCTTTTTAGGCAAACAATACATATTGATTCAATTAATTTACATTATTTGAAAAGTAAAAAATGGCATACTTGTCACTGTGCTTAGCTAAAAATGACTGAGTAGTCTGCAGAGCTTCAGCTATTTGTTCTTTCTTGGTTGACATTTCATGAAGAGAAATCTGAAAAATAAATAACCTGTGTTCAAGACCTCATTATGTACATAAAAACAAACCAACAAACAAACCTGTATTTGTATCTGGGGATAATCTCAATAATATAAGAGCGTGATATTTTTTTAAAAAACTGGTTATCCTTAGAGCAATATTATTTATCCGAATTGTATCATTTACATATGGCTAAGTCATTGTGGTATGCCTTTTCATTAAGTAAGCTGTTTTTAGAAAACTATCGGGCAAAACAAATAGAATATTTCAAAATGTTATTTGATGGAAAATTAAACAATCATTTAAAATCACTTATTATAGTTGGCACAGTTTATAGCAGCTTTATAAAAGTTGTGTACGATGGTCATTTTCAAGAAATTGTTCACCAAAATGAGAGACAACAAATTTTTGAAAACCATATCAGAACACTACAAGCCTTCATGAAATTCAGTAACAGAGACAAATGCAATATGAGACACTTGAAAAAAATGAATTATTAATTAATATACTCCACACTATCAGTTTTGTGTCATCCCCACTAAAGGACTTGTTCTGGTAGAGGAACTTGTGGGAATTTAATTTTCTAATCTTCCTGAGAAACTCCCTGCAGTTTCTTAAAAAAAAAA